>PVJD01012651.1:0-38471 GCA_004026545.1 Mormoops blainvillei | reverse complement strand
TCCATGTAAATTTTTGAAGTATTTGTTCGATATCTGTGAAAGATGTCACTGATATTTTAATAGGGATTGCATTGAATCTATACACTGCTTTGGGCAGTATGGACATTTTAATGATGTTGATTCTTCTAATCCATGAACATGGTATATGCTCCCATTTACTTGTGTCTTCCTTAATTTCTTTCTTCAGTGTTCTGTAGTTTTCTGAGTACAGGTCTTTTACCTCCTTGATTAGGTTTATTCATAGGTACTTTATTTTTCTAGTTGCTATAACAAATGGTATTTTCCCCCTAATTTCTGTTTCTGATATACCATTAATGCTGTACAAAAATGCCTTCAATTTGTGAATATTGACTTTGTATCCTACTGTTTTGCCAAATTCACTTGCTAGGTCTAATAATGGAGCCTATAGGATTTCTTACGTACACTGTCATGTCATCTGTAAACAATGCCAGTTTTACTTCCTCCTTTCCAATTTGGACGCCTTTTGTTTCTTTTTCTTTTCTGATCTGTGTGGCTAGAACTTCCACTACTATGTTGAATAGAAGTTGTGAAAGTGGACGTCCTTGTCTTGTTCCTGATCTTAGTGGGAAAGCTTTTCGTTTTTGTTCATTGAGTATGAAGTTGGCTGTAGGTTTCTCTTATATGGCCTTTATTATGTTGAGGGAGAGGGTTTTCTTTTTAAACCTTAAATAAATATTGTATTTTGTCAGATGTTTTCTTGGCACCTATTAAGGTGATCGGAGGTATTTTTATTCACATAATGGATGGCTTGTCAAAAAATTACCTATTTTGTGTTTTGAAGATAAGACAGGTAGAATATTTATGGGGTAATTAGTAAATGAAAAGCCCAACCCTCTTTTATTCTCCTTTTTTTTTAGGCAAATCTGGAAATGTTTACTGAAAGGTTATTGATAGCTAATTGGGTAAACACTTGTTAAAGAGTTATTCCTTTTACTTTTAAAAGGAGGCAGCTTTACTAACACTACAGTCAACTGATTTTTTTCTACATATCGTCATTTATGAATGATTTGTGATATATACAAAATATAATGTTTAAGAATTCCTTTAAAATTGTAACAGTATGCTTCATAACTTTTGTATATGATTTTGCTTGCAATCAGATTAAACTTAGTCTCTCTCCTTTGTTCCAGGAATAATGCTACAAGACATTTATGCAATTTACTGAAAGAAACCTGTACCAGATCTGCAGAAAAGACAAAGCAATGTAAATCTGCTTGCTCTGTGTGATTTTATCAGTTTATTATTATTTATTATTTTATTGGTGGGGATTGAGAGTGGAAGAAATTGTCTTCACTGTTTAATTTTAGGTTCAGAGTTCAGATGGCGATTTGAAGAATCTTTTAAACATTTATTTTTATATTATATCTTAAATGAACTAAGGAGTGTAACTTTTGTAAAAAATTTCATTTATATTTTATTGTTTATGCTACTATAGTTGGCCCAATTTTTCCCCATCTGCCCCCCCTCGACCCAGATTTCCCCCCACTCCCTCAGGCCATCCCACTCTATTGCCCATGTCCCTGGGTATTACATATATATTTCTTGGCTATTATATTCCCTTTGCTGTACTTTGCAGCCTCATGACTATTAGTAACAACCAATTTATACTTCTTACACCTTTCACCTTTCATTTACATCACCTGATGCCCCTCCCGCCTGGCAACCATCAAAACATTCTCTGTATTTATGATTCTCTTTCTGTTCTGCTCATTTATTTTTTTTTAGATTCAATTATTGATAGGTATCTGTTTATTGACATTTTATTGTTCATATCTTTGATCTTCTTCTTAAAGAAGAACCTTTAACATTTCATGTAATACTGGTTTGGCAGTGATGAACTCTGGTAGCTTTTTGTTGTCTGGGAAGCTCTTTATCTCTCCTTCAATTTTAAATGATAGAGTAATCTTTTTGTAGGTTCTTGCTTTTCATTACTTTGGATATTTCTTACCAGTCCATTCTAGCCTTTTAAGAAATCAGTTGACAGTCTTATGGGATCTCCCTTCTGGTAACTAACTGCTTTTCTCTTGCTGCTTTTAAGATTCTCTCTTGGTCTTTAACTTTTGGCAGTTTAATTATGACATGTCTTGGTGTGGACTTCTTTGGGTTCGTCTTGTTTGGCACTCTGTGCTTTTTGGATTTGTATGTCTGTTTCTTTCACCAAATTAGGGAAATTTTCTGTCATTATTTTTTCAAATAGGTTTTCAATTTCTTGCTCTTTTTCTTCTCCTTCTGGCATTCCCATGATGTTGGTACTCTTGAAGTTGTCCCAGAGGCTCCTTACACTATCCTCATTTTTTTTTCTTTTTTCTTATTGTTGTTCTGATTGATTGTTTTTTGCTTCCTTATATTCCACTGATTTGATTTGATCAGTGAATCAAATCACTGATTTGATTTCCAGCTTCGCCCACTCTGCTGTTGATTCCCTGTAAATTATTCTTCATTTCAGTTAGTTCAGTTAGTTAGTGTTCTTCATTTCTGACTGGTTCTTTTTTATGGTTTCATGTCCTTTTATATGCTGTTGAGTTCTCTCTGAGTTCATCTACTCTTCCCCTAAGTTCATCGAGCATCCTTACAACCAGCGTTTTGAACTTTGTATGTAGTAGATTGCTTGTCTCCATTTTTTTTAGTTTTTTTTTTTCCTGGAGTTTTGTCCTGTTCCTTCATTTGGGCCATGTTTCTTTGTATCCTCATTTGGGCATCCTCCCAGGGTTTGTTTCTCTGTATTAAGTAGAGCTGCTACAGCTTTCTTGGCTTAGTAGAGTGGCCTAATATAGTAGGTGTCCTGTATGGTCCAGGGGCATTGCCTCCCCCATCACCCATGCAGGGTAGTCAAGGTGCGCCAACACTGTAGACTTATGTACATCCTCCTCTTGTAGTTGAGCCTTGATCACTATTGGCAGGTCAGTGGAAGGGATTTATCCAGGCCAGTCAGCTGCAAGGACTGGCTGTGGCCACTGACCACCAACCTCCAATCACATTGGATGATCAGCAGAGCAGGGGCCCACTCCACAAAGCAGGACTTACTTCAGCAGGGCTCTGATGCATGCTGAGTCACCCGTTGAGTATGTCACTTGTGGAGATGGTTTGGTGGTGGTGCTCCAGTGTGGCCTGTAGCTGTACACTGGGTGTGCAAGTCCTGGGGCCTCCCAAGAGGTGCAGGCCAAGGTTAGTCACTATCTGTGTTCTGTCTGGGGTCACCCTGCATAAGCTTCAAAGTGAGCTGCAGATGGCTGCTACTTGTGCTGGTCTTGGAGCTGCCCAGGTGAGGCCAAACTGTGAACCAAGGCCAGCTACTGTTAGTGCCAAGCCTGGGACCACTTAGTGAGAGGTACAAGGCTTGCTGAGGCTAGATGCTGCTTGAGAGAGTTTAGAAAAAGCTGAAGCATGAGCCAAGACAAGCCACCGATAATGAAAAGCTACTGGAAATAGCTTGGGTGGGCCCAAAATTTGGGTGGGAGTGGAATCTCAGAGAATCACCAGGGCAGGGCAAAAAGTGTGAGCCAGGCTGATGGGGTCTCAGATATGGCACCTGCCTACTAGCTCTGTGGGGCAAGGGCTCAGAAAAGGAACATTGGCCTCTGCCAGCACTTCTGTCTGGGAGAAGGATGCCTCCCCAGCTCTTGCCCTGATGCCAGACACTTTAGTTCCTCTCTGTATGCCTCTGATACCTTTTAAGTTGCTGCTTGACATTGGAGCTCAGAGGGAGTGAATTCAAGTAAGTCTGTGTGTGTGCCCTTTAAGAGGAACTACCTGGGACTCCAGAAATTTCTGTCTTCCACAGCCTCAATCCCCACTGGTTTTTATAGCCAGAAGTTATGTGGATTTACCTTCCTGGCACTGGAATCCGGGCTAGGGGGCCTGGTGTGGAGCTGGGATCCCTTGCTTCCGAGATATACCTCCTGATTTTTATCTAGCACAGATGGGTGTGGGACCAGCCTGTTCGGTGTCTACCCCTGCTACCAGTTCTGTAGCTCTAGGACTTCCATTTGGATCGATTTTTGGTGGTTCTGAATAATGGTGGTTCTCTAGTTGAGTTGTGATTTTGACGTGGTTGTATGAGGAGGCGAGCTGTGTTTACCTATGAGCCATCTTGACCAGAAGTAAGGATTGTATTTTGATGTGATACATAGATGGTATTTTTTTCCTTGAAAAATTCTGAATACTTGCCTTATTATATGTGTGGCCCGTTCTTTCTTTATGACTCTTATCTTCCTCATTGAGGCCGTATTATCTTGCTTCTGTTGAGAATATCAAGTAGTTTTCTGAAATTTTCATCTGGATTTTAAAGAATTCATCTTCAGAGATAGGCTGTTAATTTTAATGTCTTTCATGTTGTTTTCTTTCCTTTGTTTGGCAGTATTTTTTCATAGGTACCATAGATTTTTTCTCCCCATATACATCATTGAAAGAGGCAGAAAATGTTCAGACTAAATAAACCAGTGTTAAACTTGCTTTGGTCCTAATTTACCTGTTTTAGTGGTCGAATCATCTTTTCATATTTATAATTGTATGGCAGATCACCGAGAAGTTTCTAAAGTTTTCGCTCTGCATAGTTGCATCTTCTTTCTGTACCTTCTGTTTGGTTTTCTGGCACTCATATACATTTTGTAGAGTATATGTTTCTGAGTAATGTTAGTCAACAAACTCAAGTATGCACAACATTTTTATATCTTCAAATGTTAAAAAAAATCATAATTAAAAAAATCATAATGCCTTGAATCTGCAGGAATAGAAAAACTTAAATCTCAGTAAATTTGGAAAGTTTTCCCCTTCCCCTGGGGTTATATCTAAAATTTGGGGTACACATAGAATAGCATGTGGTAGAGAGGGACATTTGTTTCTTGGTCATCTATCCATTGAGACTCTCATCATTTCAGTTGGTATTCAGTTAATGGTCAAAAATGGGTTACTGCTGAGTCGTCCCTTCTCCCTGTCATCTGTGCTTTTTTCAGGTTTGCTGGTTCTCTGTCCTTTATCCCACCATGTGCAATTGTACAGAATGTTGAAACAAGGGAAACCCTGTTTAGACCTCATCTGTCTAAATATATTTTATAGCCATTTTTCCCCCTCAGGATTTGTCATCTTTCCTGAGCTCTACTGAAGAAAAAGGCACATTCCTACACTGCTCTTGGTTTGGCCAAGCTACCTGGTGTTTCTGTCCTCAAAGATGAGGCTTAGGCTGAGGAAGGTAGAGGCTACTAAAACCCTTTTTTAAATATCTACTACAAACTAATGAGCTCCCTCGCCTTCCCCTTGTAAAGACCTCTTCTTCACAAACTGGCAAATATTTACTAGGTCTAGAAGATAGGAAGCTTTGTTCTGACCCGTGTATGTTTAAAATCTATTACTTATGTCCTGAATCCTTCCCCTAATGCCAATACTCTGCTTTCGAAACTCAGATTTTTTTCTTTGCTTTCAGTTAAATCATCTTTTCTTTAAGGCAGTTAATACTGCAAGATCTAGTTGCCCAATACAGGGCAAAGTGGGGTGTGTTTGTGCATGAGTGTATGAGAGAGACAGGAGAGATAGAGGAGAGGAGAGGAGAGAGGAGAGAGGAGAGAGGGAGAAGAGAGAGTGAGAGACAGACACAGGTGAGGGGCCAGGGGCAAAGGGAAAGTGGGAGAGATAGGGAAAGAAAGGGAGAGAGGGAGGGAGGAGGAAGAAGAGAGTAAGAAGGGGTAATGGGGAAATAAAAAGATAGATTGATAGATGGATGAATTGGTGGATAGATAAAAATCAAGAAGAAAGACCAAAAAGGTGTTGGATGCCCAAGCAACTGAGCCACGCTGGCTGAGGTGGGAATGCAGTTCTTTAGTACAGATAGTTTCTGAGGAATAGATAAGGTTTGTTGCTATGTGTTAGGTAGTGAAAATGACAGTGAACAGATGGAGTAAGAAGTATTGATATGAACTATTTGTTGAAATGCTAGTGTGTTCTGCCTTTCTTTCCTTAAAATTTCCAGCCTTTTAATATTCAAAAAGAATTGTTCAGCTCCTGTTTCACATGCTATGATTAGTTCAGAGCTCTCTGATATATTTTTGAAGGATTTAGGATACTTGTGATCTTCTAAAGTCAATTCATGTACCCTCTTTTTGGTTGTGTGGCTCCTTGTTGACATTTTGAGCTGCTACTCCCTTGTTTTGCAGCTTGTTAATGAGACTCTGGGAATTCAGTGTGGTTTCTGTGATGCTGGCCTCATTTTGGGGGATTGATGAAGGGATAGCCACATTTTCTTACACTGCCCTGTAACTTAATTCCCCATAGCACTACACACCAACACTAAGTTTTACTGACTTTACTGAAGGCTTGAGTATAGTTAGAGGAGATCATTGCTCACATAAAACACCAAAAGAAAAAAAAGAAGAAAAAGGAAAAACAATATTATAAGGGATTCATAGAGGATTTTTCTCTGGGGCCATTCTTAAACTTACTTTTCCCGTCTTGAGGTTTATCTTCCTTTCTGCTTTCTTAGAGATCAAAAGACAACAAGAACAAGCTTTACCTTTCATGTGTACCTCATGCATCTTAAATATACAAAGGAAAAAAATACTTTGAAAAATATATTTTATTTATTATGTTATTACAGTTATCCCAATTTTTCCCCCTTTGCTCCCTCCACCCTACAGTACTCCCATTCCCTCTAGCAGTCCCCGCCTTAGTTCATGTCCATGGGTCATACATATAAATGATTTGGCCACTCCACTACCTATACTGTTCTTAACATCCACCTGCCTATTCTTTACCTACAAGTCTGTGCTGCTTAATTCTTGCACTTTTCCCCCCATTCTCCCCCATTGCCCTCCCAACTACTGATGCTCCAAATAATCTCCATATCTATGATTCTTTTCCTGCTCTGCTTATTTGCTTAGTTTGTTATTTGGATTCAAGTGTTTATAGTTGTGAATTTATTGCCATTTTAATATTTGCCATTTTGATCTTTTTCTTATATAATTCCCTTTAGCATTTCATATAAAAATGGCTTGGTGATGATGAACTCCTTTAGTTTTATCTTCTGGGAAGCGCTTTATCTGCCTTTAATTCTAAATAATAGCTTTGCTGGATGGAATAATCTAGGTTGTAGATCCTTCCTTTTCATCACTTTGAATACTTCTTGCCAGTCCCTTCTAGCCTGCAAAGCTTCTTTTGAGAAATCAGCTGATAGTCTTATGGAAGCTCCTTTGTAGGTAACTATCTGCTTTTCTCTTGCTGCTTTTAAGATTCTCTCTTTATCTTGAATCTTTAGCATGTTAATTATGATGTGTCTTGTTGTGGTTCTCTTTGGGTCCATATTGCTTGGGACTCTCTGTGCTTCCTGGATTTGTACGTCTATTTCCCTCACCAAATTAGGAAAGTTTTCTGTCATTATTTTTTCAAATAAGTTTTCAATTTCTTGCTCTTTCTCTTCTTCTCTTGGCACCCCTATGACTTGGATGTTTGTACATTTAAAGATGCCCCAGAACTTCCTAAGCCTATTCTTTAAAAAAAAAAAATTTTTTTTCCCTGCTGTTCTGATTGAATGCTTTTTCCTTCTTTGTGTTCTAAATTGTTGATTTGATTCTTGGCTTCATCCCCTCCACTGTTGGTTCCCTGTAGATTTTTTCTTAATTTCACTTAATGTAACCTTTATTCTTGTCTGGGTCTTTTTTATGCTGTTGAAGGTACCCAGTGAGTTCCTGGAGCATTCTGACAACCAGTATTTTGAATCGTGCATCTGATATGTTGCTTATTTCCATCTTGTTCAGTTCTTTTTCTGGAGTTTTGTTCTGCTCTTTTATTAGGGCCATATTTCTTTTGGCAGCCCCCTGTGTTTGTTTCTGTGTATTAGGTACAGCTGCTTTGACTCCCTGTCTGAGTAGTGTGGCCTGTTATAGAAAAGTGCACCTGCTAAGTTGTATGGGGTGGAGTCTTAGGTGATCTCTGGGGCTGGGCAACCCATGTCACAGCTTTGTGGCTCTGTGTGTGGGAGGGCTTGCTTGAGGGGACAGTGCCACTGCCTGGGCTTTGGAGATTTGCCTGGGAGAAAGCTGTCTCCAAACACTGCCCTGTTACCAGCCTTTTCACTTTCTTCCTGTATGTCACTGGTGCCTTTCCAGCTATTGCCCTGGTGCCGAATCCCAGAGAGAGTGGTTCTGCATGAGTCCTAAGTCTGTTGTAGGCCCTTTAAGAGGTGTCTCTTTTGAATCCCACTGTTTCTTTCACTACCCCAACCCCCACTGGTTTTTATAGCCAGAAGTTATTGGGACTTACCTTCCTGGTGCTGGTCTCTGGGCTGGGCATTCTGGTCTGGGGCTGGGATCCCTCACTCCAGAGGTATCCCTCTTGATTCCTATCCACCTCATGCGGATGAATGTGGCTTCTTTAAACTGTTCATTGTCCATTGTCCACACAGCTCGATTTTCTGACAATTCTGGGTGATACTTGTTTTTGTAGTCTAGTTGAATTTTTCCTATAGTTGCATGTGGGGGTGAGGCATGTTTACCTGTGGCTCCATCTTTGCTGGAAGTCAGAAAAAATGCTTTGTAGAATAGTTGTTAAACCCATACTAATTGTAAAGGCTAAAATTACATTTTACAAAGCTTGAATAAATTCAAGGATAGTAATTTTATGGGAGAAAATTAGAGATAATCAAGCAGCACAAAGCTTTTGAGGTTGAGATAAAGTACACCCATGCCTTACTGTGAAACTGCTTTTGGTGCTACCAAAAGATTTAAAAGATATAACAATGACCTTCACTAACACAGAATTTTAAATATTTTACTGTTTTCCTGAGGTATTTTGAGTGTTATCCTGTTGGTATCATAATTGTTTTAAAATTTAATCTAAAAATATTTTATATTTATAATAGATGAATATGAACGGGAAGAAACTAGGCAAGTTTATGTGGATCTAAATAATAACATTGAGGTAAGTGGTAGTGAAAACTTAATATTTGAAACAGGTATTTCTAAGCAAGGTAGAGTGATAGCTACAAAGATACAGAAAACTGTTCTTACTAAAGGGATTATTGATTATTTGTTTATATATGGTTACATCACCAATAAATTTCCAAGGTTTTATGCTATGAGTGTTAATGTTTTGTTATTGGGTAGCTTTTGAATTTACATGTTAGTGACACCATTTAACATAATTTATCAAGTATTTATTAACTGTGTCAGATAACTAGCAAATTGTGACACATAGTCATTAATTTGAAAAACATAGTATTTTAATGTGCCTGGTTCCTGCTTAACCTCTCTTATCCCATCCCCTATAATTCTCTGCTTTCCTTCTGTGCTATAGTCATTCATTTTTATGTTTCTCAGACTTGCTAAGCTCTTTCTGATCTTGGTTCTTTGTATTTATTCCCTTTGTCTAGAACTTTTGTGTCCAAGATCTTATGCAAAATCATAAGCTTCATATTTTTAATTACACCCTTACTTTTCTAAAGTACCTTTCTGTTTAATTATTACTTGCCTCACCTTGTTTAATTTTTCTGAATAACACTTAAAGCTACATGACATCTGATGTGTGTATGTATCTGTATGTGTATTCTCTCTTATCTAGAATATGAGTTAGTTTCAGGAGGATAAAGGCTTTATTTTATATTCTAAGTGCCAAAAACAGTGCCTGGCATGTAATAGACACTCGGTGACTATTAATTGAATAAGTAAATTCACCCAATTTTGTAAATCAGGATTTGTTGAATGTTGAATGAACTCATGCTGACAGATAATGAACATGTAATTTGGACTCCTACGGGAACAAACACCACAGAGGTTATGCTTCAATGGGGGAAGGACAGGTATTAAGTTATTAACAATACAGATAAAAATTACAGATTTTAATACTAAGGCTATTAAGTAAATCACTAGAATACTAATAATCATTTTACTGTTGTTTAATATTATATAACATGCCTCTAGTACCTTTAAGCATCTGAGAACTAACATAATAGGCACTCAAGATTTTAGAAATTATATAATTGTTAAAAGTTATAGTGTTTTCATTATTCCAAGTTGCATGGTTTTAAATCTAATGACCATGTGATACAAATATTAATAGTTTATAGTTTGAAGAAAGCTGTTTAAAAAGGTCAAATATTATCCTTAAAAGTTAAATTTTGTATTTCAGAAAATGATAATAGCTTTTGAGGAACTTCGTGTGCAAGCTGAGAATTCCAGGCTAGAAATGCATTTTAAATGTAGGGATCCTATTTAATTTTTGTTATTCTTCTTTTGTTTATATATTTATTAGTTCTGTTAATGTTTTTATACCATCAGCTTCATGCCTCAGCTCTTTTAATTTTTGTATTGTATGTGGTTTTGTAAGCTCCTAAAATCTTGTGGAATGTGGCAAGGAATTTATATATGTTAAAAACATGTTTTTGGCTTCAAAGCTACATTTTCCCTGAAATCAAACTTACTAAGTCTTGCATTTAATTTTTAGAAGTGTGATTTTGTCTTTTTACATATCTTGGTAAAGTTACATGTAAAAATAACAATATATATTTAAATCTGTTCTTTCAGATTAGTATGTAATAAAGAACTTTTATTTTTTTTTGAAAGAGAAAACATACATGTAATAGAGTCAATCAACCAGAACAAAAGTTGATTCTTTGAAAAGACTGGTCAAATTGATAAACTGCCAGCAAAACTGTTCAAGCTAAGCATAAATCACGAGTGTGACTTTCCTCTGCCTTAAGCCCTTCGAAGGCTTCCCATCTTCCTCATAGTAAAAGTCTTACAATGACCTCAGGGTCCCACGTGATGTATTGCTGGTATCTGATCTCACTTCCTGTAATTATCCCCCTTGTTGAGGAGTAAATTCCCCTTCCTGTTCTGGATAAAGACCAAACATGCTTATCCCCCCCACCCCCACAACAATAAAGAACTTTTATATACGCTCTGTTTTCTTAAGTTGATGTAACTCTGATATTAAATCCACTATTTTACTAAAGTTTGCAAGAAAGCAGCATTTTTTGCTTGTTAGAAACATGTAAGAAAGTTAAATAAAATACCAGAAACTTAAAGTTTTGTTTGTTATGCAATTATATTAAGATATTAAGATATCTTTGTTTTATTTTTAAAGTAAAGGAAGATTATGAAAAAATCCAGCACCTTGAAGAAGAATACAAGAAGGAAGTAAATGACAAGGAAAAGCAGGTATATTTTAAAAATTAATTCTCTGTATACTTTCTATTTCTGATTTCTACTTTTTTTCATTTTTTGTATTTTATTTATGCTATTACAGATGTCCCATTTTTCCTCCTTCTTCCCTTCTCCAACCAGCCCGCACCCCCCCACCAACTTCCATAGTCAGTCCCCACATCATTGTCCCTGTCCATGGGTCCTTCATATATGTTATTTGACTAATCCTTTTACCTTCTTTCAGTCAGTCCTCACCTCCCTCCTTCTGTCTTACAGTTGTCAGTCTATTCCCTGATTCTGTGCCTCTGGCTCTGTTTTGCTCATTAGTTTATTTTGTTCCTTAGATTTCTCTTATAGGTGCCATCACATTATATTTGTCTTTCACTGACTGACTTACTTCACTTAGCATAATAGTCTCCAGTTCTATCCATGCTGTTGCTAAAGGCAGGAATTCCTTTTTTTTTTTTTTTTACAGCATAGTGTTCCATTGTATAAATGTACCACAGTTTTTTGATCCACTCATCTACTGATAGGCACTTAGGCTGTTTCCAAATCTTGGTTATTGTAAATAGCCCTAATGTGAACATAGGGGTGCATAAGTTCTTTTGAATTGGTGTATTGTGATTCTTAGGATATATGCCCAGCAGTGGAATTGCTGGGTCAAAAAGCAGTTTTATTTTTAACTTTTTGAGGAAACTCCATACTGTTTTCCACAGTGGTTGCACGAGTCTGTATTCCCACTAACAGTGCATTAGGGTTCCCTTTTCTCCACATCCTCACCAGCACTTTTTTGTTGATTTATTAATGATAGCCATTTTGGCAGGTGTGGGGTGATACCTCATTGTAGTTTTAATTTGCATCTCTCTGATGGCTAGTGATAGACCTTTTCATGTGTCTATGGGCTATCTGCATGTCCTTCTTGGAGAAATGTCTATTCAGGTCTTTTGCCCATTTTTTAATTGGATGGTCATCCTGGTGTTGAGTTGTATGAGTTCTTTATTTTAGAGATTAAACCTTTGTCATATGTAACATTGGCACATATATTCTCCCATATAGTCAGTTCTCTTTTCATTTTGTTTATAGTTTCTTTAGCTGTGCAGAAACCTTTTAATTTGATGTAGTCTCATTTGTTTAATTTTTCCTTTATTCCCTTGCCCTAGGAGATGCAGTAGAAAAATACTGCTACGTGAGATATCTGAAATTTTACTGCCTGTGTTTTCCACTAGGATTTTTGTGGTATCCTGACTTGTATTTAAGCCTTTTATCCCCTTTGAGTTTATTCTGGCGCATGGTATAAGTTGGTGGTCTAGTTTCATTTATTTGCATGTTCCAGTCCATTTCTCCCAACATTTACTGAAGAGACTTTTTTACTCCGTTGTATACCTGACCCCTTTGGCAAATACTAATTGACCCTAAAGACATGGGTTTATTTCTGGGCTCTCTATTCTGTTCTTTTGATGTGTGTGTCTGTTCTTATACCAGTACCAGACTGTTTTGATTACAGAGGACTTGCATTTAGTTTGACATCAGGTAATGTGATCCCTCCAGTCTTTCTCAAGATTGCTGAGACTTTTTGGTTCCATATAAATTTTTGGAATATTTGTTCTAGATCTTTGAAGTATGTCATTGATATTTTAATAGGAATCGTATTGAATCTAGAGATTACTTTGGGTAGTATGGACATTTTAATGATGTTAATTCTCCCGATCCATGAATAGGATATATGCTTCCATTTATTTGTATCTTCTTCAATTTCTTTCTTCAGTGTTCTGTAGTTTTCTAAGTACAGATCTTTTACTTCCTTGGTTAAATTTATTTGTAGGTACTTTATTCTTCTTTTGTTACTATAGTAAATGGGATTTTTTTCTTAGTTTCTCTTTCTGATAGTTTATTTTTGGTGTTCAAAAATGTCATCTTTTTTGAATATTACCTTTGTGTCCTGCTACTTTGCTGAATTCACTTAATTAGGTCAAGTAGTTTTTTGGTGGAGTGTATATGGTTTTTTATGTACACTATCATGTCATCTGCGAATAATGAGAGTTTTACTTCTTCCTTTTCAATTTGGATGCCTTTTATTTCTTCTTGTCTGATCACTGTGGTTAGGACTTCCAGTACTATGTTGAGTAAGAGTGGTGACAGCGGGCACCCTTGTCTTGTACCTGATCTTTATGGAAACTCTTTTAGTTTTCGCCCGTTGAGTATGATGTTGGCAGTAGGTTTTTTGTATATGGCCTTTATTATGTTGAGATATGCTCCCTCTATTCCTACTTTGCTAAGTGTTTTTATCATAAGTGGGTGCTGGATTTTATCAAATGCTTTTTCTGTACCTATTGACTTGGTCATATGATTTTTGTCTTTCATTTTTTTATGTGATATATCATTTATTGATTTGTGAATATTGTACCATCCTTGCATCCCTGGAATAAATCTCACTTGATCATGGTGTATGATCTTTTTAATATATTGCTGGACCTGGTTTGCTAGTATTTTGTTGAGGATTTTAGCATCTATGATCAACAGAGATATTGGCTATAATTACTTTTCTTTGTTGTGTCTTTACCTGGTTTTGGGATTAGGATAATACTGGCCTCATGAAAAGAGTTTGGGAGTCTTCCTTCTTTTTCAGTTTTTTGGAATAGTTTCAGAAGAATAGATAGGTGTTATTTCTTCAGATGTTTGGTAAAATTCTCCTGTGAAGCCATAAGGTTCAGGGTTTTTGTATGCCAACAGTTTTTTGATTACTGCTTCAATTTCTGTAGTTGTTATCAGTCCATTAAGGTTTTCTGCTTCTTCCTGCTTCAGTTTTGGAAGATTATGTTTCTAGAAATGTATCCATTTTGCCTACATTGTCCAATTTTCTGGCATGTAGTTGTTCATAGTAATTTCTTACAATCTTTTGTATTTCTGTGTTATCAGTTGTTACTTCTCTTTCATTTCTGGTTATATTTATTTTGGTCATCTCGTTTTCTAGATAAGTCTGGTTAATTTAGAAAATATTTAAAATTTCAAAAAGATTTGTATTTACTGACTGCATGATAAATTTCTATTAGATAATTTTATTATTATACATATCCAAATATTCAGCCTTTTGCCTAGTAGAATTAATTTCCATTGACTCAAATATGCACACACAATGGGTGTTACATCTTTTTAAAAAAATCAGTGAATCTTCTACATTATTTATGTTAGTGAATAATAGGGCCCTGCTGCAAAAATATTTTATTTTGTGAGAACTGTTCAAACAAAAAAGTAAAATTTGTTATGAGGTTCAAACAAAAACCTCATAAAATATGAAGATGATGATTATTGATCATTCAGCCCACATTTCATAGTTTATTTTGAAATATACTATTCATGACACAACAAAACTTTTTTTTTTTTTTGCTTTTTATTAATGTCTCATAGTGTAAGACTTGAAAATTGTAAATGTTGTTTTCAGGTCATTATTATGCCAATGTTATCAGTTTCAAGCCTTCTACTTCCTAGTGGAAAGCATAATATTAAAAGGAATCTTCTTTTTGTTTGCCTGTTTTTTTTCAGAGTTTTCCTCTGATTTGCCACATGATACCTTGTAATGACAGATAATAAGGATATCTACTCAAACAATAGTAGCAAAAGTTACTTGAAAGTACAGAGATTTTAGAGTTTTCTTTGTTTAAAAAATATTTTATTTATTTTTTATTTTATTTTTAGACAGAGGGGAAGGGAGGGAGAAAAAGAGGGAGAGACATCAATGTGTGGTTGCCCCTCACATGTCCCACACTGGGGACCTAGCCTGCAACCCAGGCATGTGCCCTGACTGGGAGATTGAACCAGTGACCCTTTGGTTTGCAGACCGATGCTCAATCCACTGAGCCACATCAGCTGGGGTAGAGTTTTCTTTTAGTTCTGATTTGATAGAATAATTTATGTGTTATAGACCTGGACTTTGAAAGAGTTAGCAGTTTTCTTTATTTTAGCTGAATTTGTAAATCAGATTTCTGAAAGGAGGAGGTATTTTTAAAAGTTAAAACTGTGCTTACTATAAAGAACACAAAAATAGAATGCAGTGTTAAAAAGCTTGTTGAAGTTCTAGATGCCTGGGCAGAACTTACAGATTGCTGGGGACTCCTGTAAAATGATGGTGCGGCCAGCTAGTTTTTTGCTGGGGACTCCTAAATGTTATCATTTTAAAGACCTTTTTTCCTTCAGATTTCTGCCTGGAGGTGTAAACTTGGCTGTGGCATTTTAGAGCTAAGTTGGCAGGGTAGGAAGACAGGCTCAGTTTCATCATTCCGTGTTTTGACTTTTCAGTTATTCTTTACCCTACCCCTCCGTATGCCTAGTATACCCATGTTTAGGGATTCTCTTTTTCAATTTATGTCTGTGTCTGTTGCAAAGATAGAGTGGGGTTAGTTCTCTTGACTATATTTGCTATCACGGAGTGAGTCCAGAAAAGGACTTTCAAATAGTCTTCTTAAATTTAGCCCCCTGTTTCATACCTACCTTCCATAGTGTCTATTACCTCTTATTCCTGAAACATATTTGGGGCCTTTGGTGTGGACATACCCTGCTTCTCATTAGTATCTTCCTTGTTCAGGCTCTTAGGTCTGACCTTGCTTTTCTATGCTAAATAATTTTCCATTTCTTCCAACTGCTTTCTTTACCTGTTGTGGTTTGGATTATGGAAGTCTCATGGTTTCATGGAAGATGAAGTCTGTCTTTGTTGTTTTCCTGGGGTTTTTTTGGGGGGTGATTTGGAGATGAAAATAGGGCAAAGAGATCTTTCTGCTATCTTGAATCTGTAAGTTTCAGCTTATCTTTTAGGTATATCTTTCACCTTTTCTTCACATGCACTCAATATTCCAGCCATCTGAATATTTTCAGTTCTCTGTATAAAGCACTATCTGTTGATCCTTTGTATTCTTGGATGAGTCTAGAATGCTTATTTCCCCATGTTTGTCTGATTAATTTCTACTTTTAAAAAAATGTATACTTGTTTAGAAAGACTCTATTCTGTTTTCTGAGAAGGATAAATTTTTGATTACATCCCCCAAGATTTATACAGATGTTCCTTTCCTGATTTCCTGTCACATTTTTATCTTGTTACTAATAATATTCAAGTAGAGTTGTCTGTCTCCTGGTCTAGGCTGTGAGTTTTTTGAAGGTGAGTTCAGTGCTTACTATGGTTTGTGGAGTGATGTAGGTGCTCAATAATATTTATGGAATAAATGGACCAAGTAGATTTTATTATATAATCTTTTCAGTCATAAGTTAAAATGCTTACTATAATATTGGTTATATCATATTACAGTAAGTTCTCACTTAATGTCATCAACAGATTCTTAGAACTGCAGCAAAATGATATATAATGAAACTAATTTTACCATAGGCTAATTGACGTAAACAAAAGTTAAGTTCCTGTGGCATCTCATCAAAATTATAATGAAACAACATTGAATGAAACGTTTTTGACGACCTGCTATAGTTCCTTCATTTATTTGTTTATTAAAGTTTTTTATTCGGGGGGGGTGAGCACATACTAAATGCTAGGCACAAATAACTGAAAAGCATTTAAGCAAGAACATAAAATAATTGTAGGTGATGATAAATGCTAAGTTACCATATTTTATTTTTCATATCTATAATATATTATTTAAATATTTAATTTTAGGTATCACTGCTATTGATCCAAAACACCGAGAAAGAAAATAAAATAAAAGAGCTGATATTGCTGCTAGAGGAATCCGGAGATAAAGTTAATCACTTAGAAGAAAAAATCAGTAAGAACTTATATAATAAAATATTACAGTGGACCTTATGTATTTCTCTTGTTATGTTTTAATTTTTGGCTTTCATTACAGTTTTGTTGTAATGCGTTCTAGTGCATAATTCGCAGCCTGGGGTGAATCAGTTCAAGTAAAGCATAATAGAATCACTTAGGGAGCTTTTTCAAAATACATGTGCTCTTCTTTTCCTGTTTTATATTCGTACTTTCTTTAGCTTCAACAAAGCGCTCTATGAAAACAGGGACCTATGTCTTTTTGTTCACTGATGCATTCCAAAAACAATGCCTGGCACATGTGAGAAACCCAATAAATATTTTATGAATGAATGAATGAATACTTTGGGAGCACAATGGAGGAATTATTAATTATTTCTAGAGCAAGACATTTGGAAAGGCATTAGGGAAAAAAATTGTTGAACTAGACCTTAGATAACTAAAAGATCTCATTGAGACAGTTAATTGGAGGAGAGAGTATGTGCAGAAGAAATGGCTTGTGCAAGTCATGGAAGTGTGAAAGTTAGGGTATATTTGAAACGCTAATTGGTGTGTCTATATCTTGATGAGACTGGAAAAGAATTTTGGATCAGATTATGAAGGATCTTGAATGTCATGTTATGTTTAGACTATCTTATTGAATTTTTTCAAACTTGTTTAAGTGGCACATACTTGGTAAGCATAATACACTGTACAAGACTGCACTTTTTAGAACATCATAGGGATCTTGTGGCATTTGTCACTTTTCTCTTAAAAACCTTCTCCCTTTTTCACTAATTCTCTCTTCATTGGTTTCTTACCCACTATGAACCCTTCCGTTTTATTTTCAGGTATTTAGATGTTTAAGATGTTACTCTTATTTTTCAGATCTGCTATTGTACTTTATGTAGTTTTCAGTTTCTTACTATTTTCAAGTTATTTTTCTTTAGCTGCTAAGAACAGATGTTTGATAGTTGCTTACTGATAATTCTTTCCTAAATGTTTGTGAGCCTCATTCTGTCATCTGTTTTTTTAAATGTATAGCTTCATTTAAATTTTTTTATTTTTCAATTACAGTTTACATTCAGTATTATTCTTTATTAATTTCAGGTGTATACCATGATGGTTAGACAATCATATATAGTTATTGCAATAACTATGTTGACTATATTCTCTATGCTGTAATTTATATCCTTGTGACTATTTTGTAACTGCCATCACTTGTTTCTGATAGTTTTTATTCAGAATACCTTTTTTTTCTTGTGTGTCTTACTGTCCTCGACTCTGTGCTCATTTTTCCTTATAAAAATTATTTGTAGAAATATTTATTGCCCACCAAGGTAACCTAGCTTCCTTCTGGGAGGATTTCTGTTTACTTTTGCCATGTGCATGGTGGCTCTACCTGTCTGGTACAATCTAAGTCAGCTTCTCAGGGCTTGGGATCCTTACACCACTCAGGTGATATGGACCTGGGCTGATTTGCTTTTGTAGGTTGGTTTACTTTTGCTTCCTCTTTATAAAAAGAATGTTCCAGTTTATTGCACAAGAGTTTAATTCTTGGACTCTCTACCTTATAAGTCTTTGTGTGTTCATATTTCTTTTTCTCACCCCATCATAATTTCTCATCAAAAGTCCAACTTTGCCAGGACCTGTAAATCCCCTTAGGACAAAAGCAGGTTCTGTGTTTATCTTACATCTTCATGCTTCTGTTTTCCCTTTCATTTGGACTGGTAATTTCTTCTTATTTTGTTAGGAGTTCAGTGATTTTAATATTCTTTATATTCAATCCTGTATTTTTATTCCTTTCTAAAGGTTTTTCTAGAAGTTTTATTTAGTTTATGGACCTTTTCCTTACCTATTTTAGTTTTTAAGGATTGATAAAATACTTATTTTTAAAAACCCATAAGCAGTAGTTCTAACATCTGAAATATATGCAAGTCCAAGTCTGCCTTTTGTTTATTTATTCTGCTGACTCTCCTCATGGTGCTTTATTTCCTCTTGTGGGTTTTGATTGTGAGGTCATATAACTTCATCTGTGGAAATTTTTTAAGGCCTGGATTGGAAGTATATTTTTACAGAGAAAATTTGCATCTGTAGCTCCGGGATCCTGGGAGAGCTTGGGGCACTTCTAATTAAGTCTTGGCATGAAGCTTTTTAGAACGTTGAAAAAGCATACATTCAGTTTCCACACATGCCTAAGGACTAGTTTGTGATTATAACTTCTCAGAGGAGACATTTAATTACCAGACTATATAAATAGTGTCACACTGGACACCACAGTGTTTAGTTATCATTTCCTTCTCTCCAGATCTACTTTCCCTATTTTTTCCCCAGAGTTGGAGTGCTAAGTTTTTATCTCTACACAGATTTCTCAGGAATTTAAAAAAATACAAACATGAAATATCATTCTGTTGCTTTACATGCTTCATTGCTTTTCATGGTCTTTATGACTTAATGAAGCTTACCTCTGAGCAAGTCCTATAAATCCTGTTATGATCTTGTCCTTATTTTCTTTTCAGTCATACCTTCTATGATTTCTCCCTCATACTTTTTTAGTGTTATTAAAATACATTTCCTTTAGACCTTAGGGTGCATTATTCTGTCTCTTCCATTTTTGGGGAAAGATTTGATTTATATATTTTTAGAGCGGGGAAGGGAGGGAGAAAAAGAGGGAGAGAAACAACAATGTGTGGTTTCCTCTCAAGGGCCCCCTTTTGAGGACCTGACCTGCAACCCAGGCATGTGCCCTACTGGGAATTGAACCAGCGATGCTTTGGTTCACAGTCTGGTGCTCAGTCCACTGAGCCACACCAGCTAGGGCCTATCTCTTCCATTCTTACCTTTGTGCATGCTCTTTCACTTGTCTGTGACCTTTCTCTTCCAGCTCCTATTACTCTTATTAATTCTTACAGGCTTTCAAATGTTTCAGTTCAGCTGTCACTTTCTGGAAGCCTCCCTTGAACTTTCCCTCTTTATGCCTGTCTTTCCTTATCTTTAACCCTTAATGATCCTATTTGACTTAGGTGGCCCCTCTATGTATATTCCCAGAACTTCCAGTGAGTACCACCCAGGACTTAGTGATTTTTCATTGTCTGCCTGCCCAGTCATATTGTAAATATCATGAATTTTAGGATTCAGTTTCTAGCACCACCAGCACCACCAGTAGCACCACCAGCACCATCACCACCATCATCATCATCATCATCATCGTATTTAACATTTGTTGACTATATGTTAGACACTGTGATTAAACATCTTAAGTTGCATTATCTTTTTAATCCTAACAACAGCCCTTTCAAGATATGACCTAACTACCATTATTCTCAATTTCCATGTGGGAAAAGTAGAGACAGACTTACTGGTTAAGTATCATGCTTAAGGCTAGTTAGCTAGTAAGAGTAATTTGAACCTAGGGAAGATCATGAACATCTGTTTTCCCTTTGTGCTTTTATGAGACTTACAAGTGAATGCACACATATAAAGCACAGAGACTTGTATCTGTAAACATTAGTATTTAGTAAGCATTAGCTATTAAATGGAGTCACCAGCTTTAAATAAATAAATGTATTTTTAAAAAGTAAAATAAGATAGCAATAATAAAAATAAAGTCATGAATAATTTCACCATTAGAAGATAAATTACTTTTAATATTCTTATGTGTATTCTTTCTTTTCACATGCACTACTTATGTAAGTACTATTTTTAACTTGTTCTTTTTGTTCTATGATTTTTATAAATATTTATCCAAAGTAGTAATCAATAAATAAGGTTTATATTATTACTTACACTTGTTACATGTTATACTATTATGTATGTACCACTATAATCTATCTCTTGTTGGATATTTAGGTTGTTTCCAATGTTCAGCTATTGCTAAAAATGTAGCACCGAAAATCCTTATATAAGCACTTTTGAGTGCTTGGAAGATAACAGTCTTGAAAAGTCAATAAAAGTTGATGATGGCCACCTGACTTGTGTGGCTCAGTTGGTTGGGCAGTGTTCCGCAAACTGGAAAGTCGCTGGTTTGATGCCTGTTTGTGACACATGCCTGGCTTGCAAATTTGGGAACTGACTGATGTTTCTCTCCCACTGTTTCTCCCTCTTTTTCTCTTCCCATAAAAATAAATGAATAAATTCTTTTAAAAAAAGTTGATGATGACCAATATCAATGTATCTGTATATGCACAATTCTTCCTCATTTTGGAGTATCTAATGGAGGAAAAATTAATTGTTACAAATTGTTTGTTTTTATATTTTCTATTAAGTACTACCTATTTTCAACTTTGTTTTCCAGAATCACTGAATGAAAATTTAAAAGAAACAAACGAGAAGCAGGATAATTTAACATCAGAACTGGAAGACTGTAAAATGTCTTTGCAAAGAAGTATGGTATGATTTAAAAACTGTTTAGTGTGTGATAAGTCTCATGCTATTGATCAGTCACCAAATATTTATTGAATGATAATACCATGTATAAGGACCCAGAGCTTCAATTAGAGAAGCTACAATCCCAGTCACAAAATGCTTTTACTTTAATTAGGGACATTATGTAAAAACCACATTTAAAACATAACTAAAGTACAAGACCATGCTAGGTACTAACAGTGTGATTTAGGCAAAAATTGCTACTATCGTTCTAAGAATTGTAAGAACACAGTGGGGCTGAATTGGTCAGAAAGTCTCCATGGAGAGGTTGGGACTATAGGTGGGCTTTGGAAGAATGATGAATTGAGATAGAGTAGTGGGTGGGGTAGCAGAGGGGAGTGAGAGGATAAGGAGGGGACAACAAGGTAGAGGAGCAGATGAGTTCAGCTTTTTTCCTTAAGGACCTTGGATCATAGCTTTTGTTTTGTTCTTTATTTCATTTAGAGTACCCAAAAGGCTTTAGAGGAAGATTTACAGATAGCGACAAGAGAAATACATCAGATCACTGGAGAAAAAGAAGCTCAAGTGGAAGAATTTAATAAAACTAAAGCTTCTCATTCATTTGTGGTAACTGAGTTTAAAACTACTATCTGCACCTTGAAAGAATTATTGATAACAGAACAACGGAGGTAAAAATATTTCTTACTTAGCTGAATAAAAATGATTTACTACTAATATTCAGTACCATTTCCTATTCATTGTCAACTGACTGTAATTCCTATAAAAACTGTAACCAAGTATTTTTTTTAAATGTATAAACTGGGAATACATTTTGAAAGTTTGTATTGGGTAGGTATACATCCTAGGAAAAGATAGCAGATATTCTCTTGGATGGTTCCTGTGCATGCCTTCCTTAGAGTCAAACTAAATAGTTAAGCTGGTAAGTGCTGATGCCATGATATGACATATTTAATTAAACTGGATTATTATTGGTTTCATAGAAATAATATGGGGAAGTGGGGTTTATTTTACTGGGGTGTAACCTTCTTTCTGATTTATAAAATTAGCAGCTAACCTGGTGCAAAGAATGTACTCAAATGTTTTTATTAAATAGATTAATTAATTAATTAATATGATTATTATAAAATAAGCTATTTGAGTTTCATCTAAATAGCAGTTTGTCTAAAATGGGTTAAAAACTTGCTGTTTTTCACTACTTTATATTAAGGAAAAATTCTAGGCAATTATTCTTGTCCCATTAGCGTTAGGGTTAATTAGGATGAAAGAAACAAGTTTCTCTCTGAAGTCATGAATAGGGCCGAGCAGTATTTCTTCTCCACTGCTTGTGTCTGATAAAGGAAGAAAAACTAGCTCTTCTGGCTCAGCTAATCTCATAGAGTCTTGGATTGACCTATCTAGTTGATTTTCAAATTTCGAAATTATAAGTGATCTTAATGTCACCTGTTCCAGTTACCTCAGTTTTATAGACAAGGGAATGGAAAGCCAGGGGAGTGAAGCAAATTGCTTAACTTTTCATATTTATATTGTTCCTAAGGCAGAATTCAGTGTAATAGTAGTTACATACTCAGTCTCAAAGTTCTAAGATGCATTAATTTGATTATCAATAGCTAAGAAAGAGATAAATTGTGAGCACAAGCTTTAAGGTTTTATGTAGATTAAGTAATGTACAATAATGTATTTACAGTAGCAATATCTAGCTTTGAAATGTTACACTCTCTGGCACAGAGTAGGTACTCAAAAATGTTTAATAATTGAATGAATGAATCTGTGCTGAGATATATTGTTGTTAAATTGCACCAATTGTAGTTACTAGATGAATTCTGACTAAAAGAATATTTTACATTATAAACTAATAATATATTTTACAAGATTGGAAAAAAGTGAAGATCAATTGAAAATACTTACCATGGAGCTTCAGAAGAAATCAAGTGAACTGGGTAAGATTTAGAGAATAATATGTGTACATGGTAATATTAACCAATTCTAAAAACAAACAGTTTCAGAATAAAATACAGTTTCTCCTCAGTCATTTACCAGTAGTCATTATTTGATAATTTTTCATTTAAATTTTCAAAGATAGAAAATATAAACCTTATTATGCAGTTCAAATCTGACTATTCTGTGTTGCAAATTGAAGAGCCATCTTGTTGCTTAAGTTCAAACTCTTTAAATATGAGCTGTCTTTTCATTGCTCATTTAAGGAGTGAAGTAATGCATTCTAAGTTAGTTAAAGACAGTTGTAAATGCAAAATCTTTGTCAAATGACTTTTTCTCAGTTTCTTTACTTTGTACAGTTTGCTTTGCTTCTTCATGTGTCTCCAATCTTGAATTTAGTCTGATATTGCCCTAAATAGGTTTTGCTCCTGTAGTCAGTTTTCTGTGTTTATACCTGTGTTTGCTTTCACTCTGGTTATACAACAGATTCTTCCTCCATTGTTATCTGTTGCTGCTGCTACTTATTATTATTAGATATCATATGAGGAGGACCCCCCTCCAAACCCCTGGACTTTATTTATAAAAAACTGCGTATTTATTCTTACGTTTATTTATTTATTCTTAAAGGTTTTATTCTTACATGTTTAAATTTCAGTCACCTTCAAAGTACTCTCCGTTTGATGTAATACACCTATTGAGACTTTTTTCCACTGCTCAAAACAGTTTTTGAACAAGTAAATTTTGATGCCTTTTAGTACTTGAGCCGTTTTTTGTTTCACCTCTTCCACATTGGCAAAATGTTTCCCTTTGAGGACTTTTTTAACCCAGAGAAACAGAAAAAAAGTTGCTCAGGTGAATAGGGAGGGCGGGGAACTGGGTGTCATGCTGTTTTTGGCCAAAAACTGCTAAACATTTTACTGTTCATAGTTTCGATCTTTTTCTTAGATAAGTCCCTTTAACATTTCATATAATAAGGACTTGGTGATGATGAACTCCTTTAACTTTACTTTATCTGGGAAGCACTTTATCTGCCTGTAAAGAAGCACTTTCATTCTAAGTTATAGCTTTGTGGGATAGAGTCATCTTGGATGTAGGCCCTTGCCTTTCATGACTTTGAATACTTCTTTCCAGCCCCTTCTCTACAGTAAAATGACAACAAACTCACAACTATCAACAACTGAACCTAAACAAAAACAAACTAAGCAAACAACTAGAACAGGAACAGAATCACAGAAATGGAGATCACATGGAGGGTTATAAATGGGAAGGGAGAGGGGGAGAAGGTACAGTCAATTAGAGCATAAATAGGTAGGTATGAAATAGACAGGGGGAGGTTAAGAATAGTATAGGAAATGGAGAAGCCAAAGAGCTTATTTGTATGACCTATGAACTAAGGAGGGGAATGCTGGAGGGAAGGGGCGTTGCAGGGCAGAGGGGGATAAAGTAGAGGAAAAAAATGGGACAACTATAATGGCATAATAAAATATACTTAAAAAAAAAACTGCGAATACTCAGCGTGGCATGGGCAGGTACTCTTGTAAATCACCCATCATGAAATGGTCAAACGCATTGAAAGAGTCTTCACTGAATTCATTGAAAAGAATTCACTGAAGCTGAACTCAGCCTCTTACAACAGTGTCAGCTGGTACACTGATGTAGATGTGTTCCTAGAACACTCACCTAGCGGGGGAAGCCTGTACTACAAGGGGCTCACCCTCCAGAAGATAATTCTGTTTTTTTGGGGGTCCCCCTCATATTGATATTAGGTAATGTAACTATTGAATTTATTAGATTTTATTCTTTAGTTAGTTTTGGATATACAGTTGGGAACATAATAGACATTGTCTTTGTGCTAATGAGATCTACTTGGGGAAACACATAAAACAAATAATCACAAACAACTATTTAATTACAAATTGGGATAGGTGCTATGAAGGAAATAAAAATGATGCAACAAAAGAAAATACAATAACGGGGCCTAATTTAGATTTGGCAATCAGGGATAGCATTTAGCTGAGACCTAAAAAATAAGTGAGATTTAGTTTGGTAAGGTGTGTGATTTGGAGAGAGCTCTTCAGTTGGAAGGAAGAGCACGTAGAAATGTTCTGAGGTATGAAGGAGCTTGTTTAAGTGACTGAATGAAAGCCTTTGTGATTGAGTATAACAAATGATATGAAAAGAGGAATGAAATGAGTTTGGGGTGGTAAGGACCAAACCAGATAGGACCAAGGAAAGGAATTTTGATTTTTTTCTAACAGCAAACAAAAGCCATTGAAAGATTTTAAATAGAGAAATGACATGATATGATTTATGTTCTTTTTTAATCCTCACCCGAGGATATATTTTGTTGATTTTTAGATAGAGAGGATGGGGCGGAAATGGGGGGAAGAGAGAAACATAAATGTGAGAAAGAAACATTGATTGGTTGCCTCTCTTATGTACCCCAACTAGGGGTTGATCCTACAACCTAGGTATGTGCCCTGACCAGGGATCGATCCTGCAACCATTTGGTATGTGGGATGATGCTCCAACCAACTGAGCAACCCAACCAGTGCTGTTTTAAATTACTGCAACAACTTTGTGCCAGATAAATTTGGTAGGGGATGAGGAGTGTTGGTAATGAAGAAAGGATAAAATTAGAGAAAGTAGATTGAAGGCTCTTTGAGTGGTACATGAATGAGAGGATATCTTTTAAAAATGGAATGATATCATACTCCTACTAGCATTTGGTGAGCCCATTGATCTAAAAATATTTGTCTGTTTTCAGCTCTGAAAATTTTTTTTCTTTTGCTTCTTGTCATGTCATTGTTCCCTCTCACTGTAAGTCCTGATAGGTGGATTTGGGACATTTTAAATCTATCCTTTCTGTTTTAAATTTAATTTTTTCTTATAATTTCTGCCTTTTAGTTCTTTTATGGAGAATTTGGGGAAGAAGTTTTTTGGCTCCCCCCTGCTAATTCAATATTTAGATATGTTTATTTTGCTATTTCTGAAATCGTAGTTGTCAGATTTTAACAACTTGAGCTTAGTTGTCAAATTTTAACTCCAAGAGCTATAGGTAATTTATTTCATGGATATAATATGCTGTTGGAATATAGTAATATGTTAACATACTTAGCAAAATATCTGCCTCTGTTGGATCTATTAATTCTTTCTCCTTGGCTTTTATTTTAGTTATTTTCTTAATAGAATTTGATTCTTCTCTTTCATGGTTTTGCTTTTCCTCACTAATTGTTGATTCTTAATTGTTTGCTCATCTAAATATTTTAAGAATCCATCTTCACCCATATGTATGTAATAATCTGCTTCATTTGATTATGGGGGAGGAATGGGAAGTGCTGTCAGGAAGGATGGGCTCAGTAGCTTGTCTTTTGGATATAGGGGATGTTTATCTTGCTTAGAGATCCCGAGCTGTATGGGACACTGCCACATGCCTTTGTGTTCAATCCCCAAAATCCTTGATTTACCCCGAGGTGGATTGTGTGGTGGAAGATACAGTCACCCAGTCTCATTGTTTCACATAACCTTCATTGAATTACTGTGGGTTTTGCCGCTACAAGGAATCCTTATCTTTTGGGGGTGTTAATGGTAATGTGTCTTAAAAAAAAAAAAAGTTCACATGTATTTTTTTTTGGCCTTTAAAAAAATTATGTGATTGGGGTGAGAAAGAGTGTGGAGACATGCTCAGTCCACTATTATTTAACCAAACCTTGAATTTAAAAAAACAATTTTTTTTGACTGGTAAATACCCAATACAATATACAGATGATGTATTGTCGAATTGTATACCTGAAACTTATTTAATTTTATTAATCAATGGCACCCCTATAAATTCAATAAAAATTAATTAAAAAAGAAAACTACAAAAAATAACCAGGAGAAATATATAAAAATGTAACTGTTTCTAACCTAAAATTAAACTTTGTGGTTTAAATAAGCTTTGCATTTGACAGGTTTTTCTTTTAGATTCTACATTGGCATTTCATATTTTGTTGATTTTTCTTTAAAGACTGTGGGCAATTATTACAAGTATTTTGTTTGTTTTTAATAATATACAGTTATATTTCCAATAATTAATAACAATAATAAAGAATGACAGTGTTTCAGATATAATAAAATTTAGGCATCATTTAAAAAATATAAGGAAGGAGAAAAAGCAGGAGGTATGGGTTGGAAAGACTTTATAATTGATTAACCTAAAGTTGAATTTGTGGAAGTATCGAAAGAAAAGCATTGTAAAACCTCATTTAAAGTGACACAAAGGAAGAGGGTCAGCAAAGAAAACAGGAGCAGGAGTTAGGAAACAAATCAGAATAATGCAAGGTCTGGAAAATCAAAGGGAGAAAATTACAGTGGTTAATAGTATTAAATGCTAGAAAGTTCCAAAATGATGAAGGCAAAGAATCGCACCACAAAATGGTTATTGGTGATCTTTGAGATCATAATTTTATTAATTTCCTGGAGATAGGCATTAGTTCTGGATGGGGGTAAGAAAGAAGTTTGTAGATAACAAACAAGAATTTGCCAAACAAAATTGAGATTTAACTGGTATGAAAGGGCAGAAAGGTCAGTCAGATACTTTTGTATTCAAAGAGATGTTTAGTCATGATGAGAAAAATGAAAGACTGCTCTTCAAAGAGTCAACATATATTGGTGAAAGAGCAAGTAAAGTCTCAGAGGGGATGGGAGTGTTGAGATCCAGAGTGCAATTGTTCGAGTTCACTGGGGTCAAAGATTAAGGGGCCAGATGTTTAGAGAGGAACAATGAGTTGAAGGTAAAAGCACACATGCGGAATGATCACATTCCAAATACAGATCAATTGCTTATTTTGTTAATAAACTTTGAGTTCCTTTGGTTATGGAATTAACTTTATAGAAACATTAATATTTATCCATTATTTATGTCATTTTATTTGTTTCTACTCCATTATTTATGTATAGTTCCATTTGGACTCCTCTGTGCTTTAGGACAGTGATTTTCAACTTTTTTCATTTCATGGCACACAAACGAATTACTAAAATTCTGCGGCACACCAAAAAATATATACTTTTTGCCAATCTGACAAAAAGTATAATTTTTTTCAGTCGTACCAGGTGATTGTTGTGTTGGCTGTTGTCATTTTAAAATTTGACGGTCTAAGAGAAAAGAGGTCAGTGCCCCTAACTAAATAGTCAGGTAATGCATATTTTAAAAATTCTTGAGGTATACCAGTTGAAAATAGCTGCCTTAGGGTACTCTACTTGCATTAATTCATCTTTTTTAGTTTTCCCCTTTCAAATGGTATTATTCTTATTTCTTTTTTAAAAAATTATTATTTATTTATTTTTAGAGAAAGGGGAAAGCAGGGAGAAACAGAGGGAGAGAGACATCAGTGTGTGAGAGAAACATTAATCAGTTGTCTCTTGCATGACCCCATTCAGGGATCTGGCCCACAGCCCAGGTTATGTACCCTGACTGATAATCAAACCAGTGACCTTTTGGTTTGTGGGGCAATGCCCAGCCCACTGAGCCACACCAGTCAGGGCCAAATGGTATTATTCTCATTTCTTGCCTCTCCTTTCCTAGTCTTTTAATCCAGCGTTTAACACATTTCTATTCTTTTGCTTATTTTAGAAGAGTTGACTAAGCTTAAATATAACAAAGAAGTAGAACTTGAAGAATTGAAAATAATCTTGGTAAGTATTTAGTTTCCCTTATTAATATATAGCAATTACTTTTCAAGTAATCAGATGTTTTATGCTAGTTTCTTCAGCTAAAATATAAAGAAAATTAACATTTGGTTTTTAAGAGCCATGTTCTTATCTATACCAATATTTACACATCTTGACAGTTGTCTTGGTGTCTTATACTATTTGAACACTTGGTTTTTTTAAAGATTTTTAATTTATTTTATTTTTTTAGACAGAGAGGAAGGGAGAGAGAAAGAGAGGGAGAGAAACATCAATGTGTGCTTGCCTCTCACACACCCCCTACTGGGGACCTGACCTGCAGCCCAGGCATGTGCCCTGACTGGGAATTGAACCAGCAAGGCTTTGGTTCACAGGCTGGCACTCAATACACTGAGCAACACCAGCTGGGGCTGAACACTTGGTGATAGTACATTTAAATAAAATCAAATATGCATGTTATGTAGCTGATTGTAAATTTGGTATGTCTTATATACCTTTGAGCCACAAAGCTGCAACTTTGAGAAGTATGTGTATGATATATATTTATACCTGTTTAGTATTCAGGTAGAATTATGAATAATGAACTTGTTAGGATAAGGCTTCATTATATTTTAATTGATTTCAATGTATAGAGCATGAGTTGGCAACCTTTTTTTGTAAAGGACTGGATAGGAAATATTTTAGGCTGTGGGCTAAATATAAAATGTAATTCTTTCCTCTTCCTTCTTCCCCTTCCATGTCCCTGTACCTCCCCCTCTCCTTGTCTTTCTCCTTCTCTCTTCTTTTAATTTTAACAAACTAATAAAAATGGAAAATCAGTCTTGGTCAAGGGCCCACAAAAAGAAACTGCAGCCCTGGCAGGATAGCTCAGTTGGTTAGAGCATCATCCTGATACGTCAAGGTAGCAGGTTCAATCCCTGATCAGGTCACATTAAACCATCGACCAGTGAACATGTTGAATAAGTGGAACAACAAATTGATGTTTTTTTTTTCCCTCTCTCTCTGTTTCCCTCTCTTGCTTTCTCTAAAAATCAGTAAATGAATAAAAAAAGAGAAACTTCAGGCGGATTTTGTCTTATATGCTGTAGTTTATCAACCCTTGCTATAGAAGACAGTATTGTTTATGATTACAGATATTTGATTTTGGGTTTAACCAATCACATGTCTACCTGATTTTGCAATTCTTCATTCTTCCATCTCTTGGAAAGTGTTATTTCTAAATACTTATCCTTTCTACATTGAATAGCTTTTGTATAAACTCTTGTAAATAATAATAATATTTACATTGCTTTCAAACTTGATGATGCATATACTTCAATCCACAGCTTAAATATCAGTTCTTTCGGAAATCTCCCTTAGTACATTTAGCTAGGTTAAGTCTTTTTATACTGTTCCCATAGCACACTAACCTTTTCCTTTATAGCACTTATCACAAATGAAATTGATTTTTTGGGGGCAGTTATATAAACTTTTTTGCCCTTTAGACTCCCTCTTACTTAGCACAGTAGATGGCACATTTTAGATGCTCAGTGAATAAATAGTGGAATGAATTTGTGCTTCAGTAAGGTGTAAGAACCTATATACCCTTTTCCTGTAACCTCAGTACTTAGTATAGTGGCTGGTACTTTGTAAGCACTTTATAAGTAATTGTCCGGTGAATGTATACTAAAATATTGTTTTACCTAAGGAATTACTCCTATGTGGGCAAGGATTGGTTTAGCATTTTGTTATATTTCAACAGCAATGGAGCATAATTAATTTCTTGGTTCTTAGATTGGTATCTAATGCTTTGACTGGTGTTCACCTCTTCACTTCTTAGCCCTGTGCCATAGAGCAATGTACCTAAACCCTCGATGCCTCAGTTTTTCCACCTATGAATTGGAGAAAATAATTGTACATATTTGATAGGGGGTTGTAAAGGATAAATAAGGCAATATATATATTCATTTAACAAACATTTGTTGAGTTCCTTTTGTGCTATACTCTGGGGATACAGTGGGGAGCAAATGGATGCATATTCCCGCCTTCACAATGCTATGAGGCCTATGATAAAAAATTCAAGCTACTTAGAGAGGTCAGGAAAGGCTTTTTTTTTTTTTTTAAAGTAAAGATTGAATTGAAACCTAGAGAAGGAAAGAAAGAGCTTAACAGGTGGAGGAAATATGTGCCAAGATCCTTTGATGGGAAGGAGTGTGGCAAGTACCACATGAAGTTAGAGGAAGAGTGTGGTGCAAAATGAGGCTGGGGAACTAGGTGGCAGGAGCCTGGTAATTTATGGCCTCTCAAATCATATCAAGAGAATTTTGTTTTTATCCTAAGAGGAATGGGAAGTTCTGAAGAATTTCAGCAGGAAGTGACTTGGTCAGATTTGTATTTGAACAGCTCATTTGGCTTGCAGTGTGGAAAACAGAGTGAGTGTGTGTGTGTGTGTGTGTGTGTAGATACACACATGCACGTGTGCATATATATCCTTTAAATATTCTTTATTTTTAAAGTTGATGTACAGTATTATATTACTGTCAGGTATACAATCCTGAGATTAGACATTTCTATAACTTACAAAGTGATTACCCCAATAAATCTAGTACCCATATGATACTATATAGAATTATTATAGTGTTATTGATTATATTCCTTATGCTGTATTTTATATCCCCATGACTATCCTATAACTACAATTTGTACTTCTTAATTCCTTCACCTTTTTCATCCATCCTGCTAAACCCTCTCTCCCATCTGACAACCATCAAAACGTTCTTCTATATCTATGAGTCTGTTTCTGGAGGACAGTATATTAAGATAGAATAGTTAAAAACAGATAACCACAGTAGTCAGAGGAGAAATGATTATAGGTCAGGCTTGGAGGTGATAGTAGTAGTGATAAAAGTGGATGGTTTTGAGAGATATTAAAGATTTAAATACTTTGGATCAATATAGGGTGACATTACCGTTTGTTGAAAGATTCTCCTTTTACTATTGAGTTGCTATTGCGCATTTATAAAAAATTGATTTTCCATATTTTTCTGGGTCTGTTTCTGGACTGTTTCTGTTTTCCTTGATCTTTTTGTCTATCCATTCACCAATATATCATATCAGTGCCTTGATTGCTATAGCTTTACAGTAACACTTAGATTTGGATAGCATGATTCCTCCAGCTTTATTATTCTTATTTTAGCTATTCTAAAATAATTTTCTAATACCTTTACTTTACAATATAAATTTTAGAATCAGCTTATTTATATCTAAAATAATACTACTGAAATTTTGATTAGAATTGTGTGAAGTCTATTAATCAAGTTGGGTTGAACTGATATTATAACTATGTTGGGTCTTCTGATACATGAACAAGGTTATCTATCTCCATTTATATAGATCTTCCTTGATTTTTTCATTAGCATTTTGTAATTTCGGCATATGGATCCAATATATGTTATGTTACGTTTATGCCTAAATATTTTTTCTTAAAGGTATTTTAAATAGTATTTAAAAATATTTTTCCTATTGAACATTGCTAGTAGATGGAAATATGATTGCTTTATGCATTCACCTTATTTCCTGCAATCTTGCTGAATTTAAATTCACTTACTAGTTCTAGGAGTTTTAAAAAATTTCTTGTATTTTCTGTGTAGACTATTATGTTGTCTGCAAATAGAGATACTATATTTATTTTTTTTCTTGTCCAACTGCACTGGTTGGTTCAGACTTCCAGTATAACACTGAATAGGAATAATGAGCATGTACATCTTTGGTGTCCCATTCTTAGGGGAAAAACATTCAGTGTTTCACCATTAAGTATGCTAGTTGCAGGTTTTTTGTAGAAGTTCCTTTCTATTTCTAGTTTGTTGAGACTTTTTATTTTGAATTTATGTTGAATTTTGTCAAACCCTTTTTCTGTGTCAATTGATATGAAATTGTGTTTTTTTCTACTTTATCCTATTAATATGGTATACTACATTGATTAATTTTCAGATACTGAACCAGCCTTGCATTCTGGGATACACCCACCTGGCGTGGTGTATTATTCTTTTTCTATATTGTCGAATTTGTTTTGTTAATATTTTTTCAACATTTTTGTTTTTGTGTTCATGAGAACTATTGGTCTATAGTTTTCTTGGATTGTCTTTGTCTACTTTTGGAATCAGGCTAATGCTGGCCTCATAAAATGGGTTGAGAAGCATTTCTTTCATTTCTATTTTCTGGGGGAGATTGTGTAGAATTAGTGTTATTTCTTTTTTAAATGTTTGGTAGAATCAGTGATATCATCTGGATATAGAAATGTTTTTTGACAAAATCTTAAACTGTGAATTTAATTTCTTTCATTGTTATAGAACTACTAGGTTGCCTGTTTTACCTTGGGTGGTTTTGGTAGTTTGAGGTTTTCAAGGAATTAACACATTTCATTGAAGTTGTCAGATTTCTGTGCATAGAGTTGTTTATAACATTTCCTGTTATCCTTTTAGTAAATTATTATGCTTTGTGAGCTGTGTGGTTTCTGTTGGAGCTATTGAACTTTGCTGTTCTAGGATAAAACAGGTATAGATAACATAAACGAATTGATTAGCTGTGTTACAGTAAAGCTTTATTAAAAATAAGCAGTGGTGGATTCGGCTTGTGGACTGTGTTTGCTGACCCTTGATTGCCTAGAACACTGAATTCAATTCTTGGCACCTTATTTAAAATGGTATATAGACAAAGTGAACCTATCCTGGTGGAATGATATAATTAAAAACCATTTCATAGGAAGAATGATAATATTCTTAAAGATTTTAGAATGGTTAAGAGAAAAGTTAGGGAGTGATGATAACTCTTCAAATATTTATCACTTACCATGTGAAAGAGGAGTTAGACTTCTACATAATTAAGGAAGACAGAACAATGACTATTGCATGAAAGTCACAGTGAAGCACATTTTTGTGCAATATAAGGACAAACAAGATTGATAGAATAGTGAGTGACTGATAAATGCTAATAAATAGGAGTGATTTATGCATAAGTTTGATTTCAATGACCTACATGATTTTTTTTTTAAATAAGAAAATTTCAGAGGATCCAAGGTGGTGTAGGAGTGAGTGGAAGTCACACTAACCTCCTCCCAAGACCAATCTGGAATTGCAACTAAATTGTGGAGAAATCATCAGGAATAAATAACTGAACGATAGCGGGAGAGAAGCCTTATAACCAGGGACAGACAGAAGAAACAGCATCGGCACAATGTGACTGGTGGGGAGTATAAAGGAGACGTGAGAGGGCTGGCTGGACCCCTATGGGTGGCAACTGAAGTGCAGGAGGGATATCTCAGCAGATGGTAGGATCCCCCTGAGAAGTGTGAAGTCTAAACCCCAAGCTAGGCTCCCCAGTTACAGTACCAGAGCCCAAAAAGTACACAGATAACAACCAGCTGCAAAAAGCGGCAGGATTTCTCTCTGCCAGAGATGGATGACTGGAGACACAAGAGCCATTTAAAGGGCCGATGCATAAATTTTCATATGCAGCTTATTCTGGGCTCTGGCAAAGGGGCGGGGGAGCAGAGTGGACTAGAGATGCTTGAGGAGAGACTGGGGATAGTGGCTTCATGGAAAGAACTGAGAGAGTAGCAGCCAGGATCCTGGTGCCGAATCATATCCCATACTGCAGCAGCCATCTTACTCAGGGAGAGCACTCCTCTCCAAGTGGCATCAGCCTGAGAGGAAGCAATAGCTCCACCCCTAGGAGATACTCTGCCCCAACCCATGGTGCTTAAGTCTGACTGCTGATTGCAGAGTGATTGGATTAACAACTGAAGGAGTTGGCCACAGATGGTAGATCCCTGATAGTCTCGAGCAGGCTGTCTAAGGCCAGACTGGGACACCATCTGACATGACCAGAGGCAGATCCAGAGAGAAAAATCAGTGCTCCTCACAACAGCATAAAAGATGTCATGGGTGGAGGGACCCTCAGTCAGTGAGCTAGAGGGCAGGACCCACCAAAGAATGACCCAACAACTTTCAAAACCCAGTTACATCTAGAGAGCCAACATAAATGGCATAAATGGCATCCCAAGGGCATCAGGTTCAGGAGATCAAGGAGACCGCACCCCGGAATCCCACAGGTCTCCTACCATAAAAATTCACACCACAAAGACAGGGAGTCAAAGCAGATAAATTTGAGAAACAGAAACAAACACAAAGAGCAGCATCTAAAATGGGGAGACAAAGAAACAACCCCCAGTTGAAAGGAAAGGAGGAATCCCCAGAGACAGTGCTAAATGAAATAGAGGCAAGTAAACTATCAGACACTGAGTCTGAAACAATGGTTGTAAGGAAGCTCAGTGAGCTCAGTGAGAATTATGAAGAACTACAGGGAGGCTACAAGGAACTTACTTCTCACATCAGCCTGAAAAAGGACATAGAAACTATCAATAAGAACCAGGAGGAAATGAAGAATATAGTTTCTGAATTGAAGAACACAGTAGAAGGAATTAAAAACAGGTTAGACGAAGCAGTGGATCGAATCAGCAAGCTAGAGGACAACATAGAAAAAAATTCCCTGAAAGAGCAAGAAAAGGAAAAAAGATTCAAAAAGAACAAAGAGGGGTTAAGGGAGCTGCAGGACAACATGAAATGTAATACTATCCATGTAACAGGGGTGCCAGAAGAAGAAGAGGAGGAACAATGGATAGAAAACCTGTTTGAAAAAATAATGACAGAAAATTTCCCTAATTTGATGAGAGAAAAAGTCACGCAAGTCCAGGAAGCACAGGGGATCCCAATCAAGATGAACCCAAAGTACCCCACTCCAAGACACATCATAATTAAAATGGCAGAATTCAAAGAAAAAGAATCTTAAAGGCAGCAAGAGAGAAACAGGAAGTAGCATACAAGGGAACCCTGATAAGGCTAGCAGCTGATTTCTCAATAGAAACACTACAAACCAGAAGGGAATGGCAAGAAGTATTCCAAGTAATGAAAAGCAAAGGTCTGCAACCAAGACACCTATACCCAGCAAGGCTCTCATTTAAAATGGAAGTTGAAATAAGGAATTTCCCAGATGAAAGAAGACTAAAAGAATACACCTTCACTCAACCAACATTGCAAGATATGCTATGGAACTGCTTTAAGAGGATGAAAAAAAGAGAGTGAGAGGAACACAGGTACAAAGGGGAAAAATGGCAATGAATAATTGCCTATCAATAATAACCTTAAATGTAAATGGATTAAATGCTCCAATCAAAAGACATCTGGTAGCTGAAAGGATAAAACATGACCTACACATATGCTACCTACAGAAGACCCATGTCAGAACAAAAAACCTATACAGACAAATAAAAGCCAGGATTGCAATACTTATATTTGACAAATTAAATTTCAAAACAAAGGCCATAAAAAGAGACACAGAAGGACACTTCATAATACTCAAGGTAGAATCCATCAAAAAGACATAAACATTATAAACATATATGCACCCAACATAGGAGCACCCAAATATGTAAGGGAAATCTTGGAGGACTTCAAGAAAGGTATAGAGAGCAACACACTTATAGTAGGGGATTTTAGTACCCCACTGTCAATAATGGGTAGATCTTCCAAACAAAGAATCAACAAGGATATTGTGGCACTGAATGATGCACTAGAGCCATGAACTTAATTGATATATACAAAAGCTTTCACTCCAAAGATGCAAAATATACATGCTTTTCAAATGCACATGGAACATTTTCAAAGATAGACCACATGATAGGACACAAAAGAAGCTTCAACAAATTCAAGAAAATTGAAATCATATGAAGCATTTTCTTAGACTACAATGACTTTAAACTAGATAATGACCTCAGGGATAAAACTCAGAAACAGTCAAATTAATGGAGACTGAATAACCTGTTAAACAACGAATGGGTTAACAATGAGATCAAGGAAGAAATCAAAAAGTTTTTGGAAACAAATGAAATGAACACACAATAGCCCAAAACCTATGGGACACAATGAAGGCAGTCCTGAGAGGGAAGTTCATAGCAATGCAGGCCTACCTAAAAGAGATAGAAAAATTCCAAATGAAAAACCTACCCTACATCTACAAGAACTGGAGGAATAACAACAAAGTCCAGAGCAAGAAAATAAGATCAGAGAAGATTTGAATGACCTAGAGACTAAAAGAACAATTTGAAGGATCAAGAAATCCAGGAGCTGGTTCTTTGAAAAGATAAACTTTACAAGCCTTTAACCAGACTCATCAAGCAAAAAGAGAGAGGACCCAAATAAATAAAATCAGAAACAAAAGAGAAATTATATCTGATACCACAGAAATACAAAGGACCATGAGAAATTAAACAGGTATGTGCCAAGAAATTTGAAAACCTGCGTGAAATGGATACATTTCTAGAAACATATAATCTTCCAAAGCTGAATCAAGAAGAAGCAGAAAGCCTGAACAGACTGATAACAGCTGGTGAAATTGAAACAGTAATCAAAAAAATCCCAGCACACAAAAGCCCTGGAACAGATGGTTTCACAGGAGAACTTTACAAAACATTTAAGGAAAGAACTAATCCCTGTCCTCCTCAAACTGTTCCAAAAAATCCAAGAAGCGGAAAGACTCCGAAACTCTTTTTATGAGGCCAGCATCATCCTAATCCCAGAGCCAGCTAAGACACAACAAAGAAAGAAAACTACAGGCCAATATTGCTGATGAACATAGATGCCAAAATCCTCAGCAAAATATTGGCAAACCACATCCAGCAATACATTAAAAAGATCATATACCATGATCAAGTGGGAGTCATCCAGGGATGCAAGGATGGTACATTATTTGCAAATCAATAAATGTAATACATCACAGAAACAAAAGGAAAGACTAAAATCGCATGATCACATCAATATACGCTGAAAAAGCATTTGATAAAGTGCAGCACCCATTTATGATAAAAACACTCAACAAAGTGGCAGTGGAGGGAGCATGCATCAACATAATAAAGCCCATATACTAGAACTCTACAGCCAATATCATACTCAATGAACAAAAACTAAAAGCTTTCCTCCCGAGATCAAGAAAAGATAAGGGTGTCCGCTTTCACCACATCTATTCAACATAGTAGTGGAAGTTCTAACCACACAGATCAGAAAAGAAAAAGAAACAAAAGGCATCCAAATTGGAAAGGAGGAAGTAAAACTGGCATTGTTTGCAGATGACATGACAGTGTACGTAAGAAACCCTATAGGCTCCATTATTCGACCTAGTAAGTGAATTTGGCGAAACAGTAGGATACAAAGTCAATATTCACAAATTGAAGGCATTTTTGTTCAGCATTAATGGTATATCAGAAACAGAAATTAGGGGGAAAATACCATTTGCTATAGCAACTAGAAAAATAAAGTACCTATGAATAAACCTAATCAAGGAGGTAAAAGACCTGTACTCAGATAACTACAGAACACTGAAGAAAGAAATTAAGGAAGACACAAGTAAATGGGAGCATATACCATGTTCATGGATTAGAAGAATCAACATCATTAAAATGTCCATACTGCCCAAAGCAGTGTATAGATTCAATGCAATCCCTATTAAAATATCAGTGACATCTTTCACAGATATCGAACAAATACTTCAAAAATTTACATGGA
>PVJD01012650.1:0-38470 GCA_004026545.1 Mormoops blainvillei | reverse complement strand
ATCTCTATGGCGATGGTGGCATCCCAATTGAGTGAGGTACCTTTCTTGATATTCAGCTGTTACAGACTTTCAAAGTGTCAGAACACGCCAACGTTCTCCCTTAAAGATTTTTTTCTTGCACGACAATCTTTCCTTTCCTTTGCCCCGATACTTGCTTGTCGTCAGGACTCTCTTCTAAAATACTTCAGTCCCTTCTGGAACTGTCTTTATTCCCCAGGAAAGTCTCCCGATAAACTGTTAAGCCCGTAGTTACCAAGTTTTAAATATTCACAGGCAAACAGCACTATGGGAAGTGGAAAAGTGACTGAAGTGAAGCATGACATTCTTATGAGATAGAGTTTGGTGTGATAGAAACTACATTGGGGCTTTGAAGCCAGACAGACCTAGGGTTGAAAACTGGCTCTAGTTCTAGCTCACTATGTTACTTCAGCCAAGTTATCTAACTATCTGATGCTCAGTTTTTTTTAAATAAAAAATTGGACATAATAAAAATGGCTACTTCATAAACTTCTATGAGAAGCCTTTCCTGACCACCTGGGCTAAGATACTCTCTTCTGAGTGTGTCTTGGTTCTCACAATTTATTTCGCTTACCTCTTTGCATGGCTCTGTGGCCACTAGACCGTAAAGTCTTTGATGGGTGGGAAGCAGCCTGAATTATTTCCAAAAACCTAGACTTTAGAACATGATACTCAGGATTTCTTTGTCCTAGATGCCCCACCCCCCTTTTGCAAAACTAGTATCACTTCTTTCCTGACCTTTTTGTTTCATAATAGATATTGACCTGTAACTCCCTGATAGAATTGAATTTTTAAAATTTGTTTTTAAAATAAGATCTTTGCCATATATAAATATCTAAATAAAGTACATATTGTAGTTAACAAATATTTTCAAAGAATGAGTAGTGTAAAAAATGAATAGCTTTTAAAAGTCAACTATATAATTTCATATTCTAAATTATGCAGACTTATCAAATGTTTTTCAAAACTTATCTGATTTTTTGTACAAAAAGGCATCTTATTTTTTAAAAACAAACTTTTTTTGTATTTTTTTTATTATGGTATTACAGTTGTCTCAACATTTTCTCCCTTTCATCCCCTCTGCCCTGCACCCCATCCCATCAGCCCCAAGTCCACATTTTTGAGCCACCACTTTCCCCAGCCCCACCCCTCCCCCCAAAAAAACTTTCTGAGAGTTGACCTTTTCTATTGTAGCAATCCAAGTGGACTAGTAGATATGATATTCTCAGTAACCTGAGATTTTTCAAAGTACATATACACTAACCGCACAGAAAATGAACTGTTGCTTTGCTACTGTTCCATACATAAAACTTCATCTAAAATGTCCCCACAAATACCTGGGAGGATTAATTTGTGCATGACATCCTTAGAGATAATAATGCACAACCCTGCATTTTGACTTCTGTGGTATATATCTGACAAATGTGAAAGTTGATGTTAATCAACTTAGTTGTTAGCCTGTAAGTATTTGTTGTATTTTATTCAGAAATATTTGGATTGTCCAAATATCTTCAATTTATGCAATTTGTAAAACTTCCAAGGCTTTCATTTCCAAATTGCAACAGAATACTTTACAGTTATTACACTGTAAGTTATGTTTTTAAACTCACACAGGATGTTCATGGTATATATGCTTCTGGAATTCAGTCTAAAAATACTTAATGAAAAAACACCTTTTGTTCTGAAAAAAAAATTTTTTAAATTCGGACCAAAACACTTGACACAGAGGCTAACAAGTGGAATGGTGTCTATAACCTCCATCCTCCAAGAGTTTAATACACAGTTGGGATTTTCTGCTTACAGCATCATTACATAGCACCCATGCATTACTTATGTGGTATTGCACTAAAAATGTATAGGTGAATCAGCTTATGCCCTTTCCAGAAAACAGTGCATTGATCAAAGATAATTAACACTTTCAGACATGAGGTAGAAATTTGTTTTCAGCATGTTTTTATAAGGATATTTTTCCCAACTGTGCAGGTGCCTCTTCTTACCTTTAAAATAAGTTTTAAGAAGACATGTTGGAGTAAATTTTCATTTAAGAAAATTATAAAGATTTCAACAATTCTGTATTTTAAAACATCTGATAAATATTGGGAGTGTGTGTGTGTAAGAGCAGGAACAGGCAGCTTGTGAAGTACAATAACAGCAATATTAGAGGGACCTTCTGGGACAGGTAGTTTAAAGGGCTCTGAAATTGAAGCTGCTCCTCTCACTTCCCATACAGTGGAGTTCAATTGTAAGAAAGAGCAATTCCTCCATCAATAGTTGTTTACTGGGAAAAGGGAGGTGAAAATGTAGCTTTACAGACTACCATACTAACAGCTGGCCAGAGTTTTCTTTTCCAGGGTTCCTTTTGTGGAAGCACCAAGCAAAACAGGAAATATTTTCAGCATCATTCTAGTATTGTGATCATCTTTTTTAATGACTGTTGACCTGTTAGACTGTGAACTCTTTGAGGACTAGGACCCAGCCTGATTCCTGCCCAGATCCTCAGAGGCTAGAACAGTGCTAAAATTTGGAGACATTTGTCATTGATCCAGAGATTAGAAATGTCTACTAGTGTAGTCTTGATTTCTTAGCTTCATATGTTAGCTGGGATAATCTGTTACTCCCTCAGGTTCTCATCTGGCCTCACAGCGGAACTGTAATGGATAAGTCACTGAAGGCTTTTCCAATGAAAAGTGGCTGATGAACCATAGTATACCCTCAATAAATATTTGCTGACTAGAAAAATTGATGAACCAATAAAACTATTAATAAGACTTTTTTTTTTCAGGTTTACTTTGAAAGAATCAAGTATATGAACCCAGTGATGAATGGAATTGTGAAGCACGGGTGAGCTCTTTCATACTGTCAAGAACACAGCTCATCCTATGCTTTTGGACACTTCTTCCCTGTTTATTACAGTGACATTCATTCAAGTTGTTGCACTACCACTGTATCTACAGACTTCTAATTTGGCACTTACGGCCTTTTTTGTGCTTGTATGATTATGTGTCTGTATTTCCCAGCAACTTATATGACCTTGAGTGCAAGGACCTTGTTTCTTTAGTCTTTTTATATATCTAGCATACAAGACATCACTTGAAATATGGTAGACATCACTGAAGATTTGTCTAAATAACTAATATTTTGTAACAACACTGAGTGGTAAAGCATTGACCTTCTAATCTGGTGTTAGTACAATAAATGCCTTTTATCTAACATACATGTGGCTTTTATATATCAGATGTCAAGTGTTTCAAGGCATCTGTGAGATATTAGCAAAAATTCTTACTCATATGTCAATGTCATCTGAGACATTATGTGCCTCCTGATGGTAGTACACTATACCACCTATGAAATATATTTGCCAAAATTTTGGTCTTAAATCTGACCGTGCCTCTAGACATAATTCCTAATCTATAGAAAATACAGGGAACAGAAAAACATACACCAGAGAGATGATATTAGCAGAATCCAGACCATAGGAAACTCTACAGGACAGATGACCCAGTTTCTTCAGTAAATGAATGGCCTGGATGAAAGAAAGGAATGAGATAATGTACCTATAGATTAAAAGAGACTTAAGAGACATATGAACCAATTGTAACATGGATCTTTTTTGGATGCTGATTTGACCAAACTATAAAATACATTTATAAGACAATCCAGATAATTTGAAAATTGGCTTGATATATGATATTAGTTGGGATAATGGTATTATAGTTATGTCAAAAACAGTTTTTATCTTTTAAAGATACATTCTCGAACATTTACAGTTGAAATGATGTCTGGAATTTGCTTCAAAATAATAAGTCTGGATGTTAAATGCCTTGGAGATACTGATGAAACAAAATTGGTCTTGACTTGATAATTGTTGAAACTGGGTGATGGTTAAATGATGGTTTAGTATATGTTTCTCTCTACTTTTGTATGTTTGACATTTTCCATAATAAAAAGTTAATTTAAAAAGTTACCAGCATTCTTATTAAAGCTAATATATAATGTACAGAGAAAAAAGAAGAGGACAATTTTTAGATTGTTTAGAAAATGTTGGCTCTGGGGTGCCACTTCTGGGCCAAGGTCAAATATGGAAAAAGAGAGGGGCAGCATACCCTGGAGTGGCTATTATTTTCCTTGCTACAGACCAGTAAGGAGGATTTCTTTCCTCTTAATTTGGTTCATTGAAATAGGAAGTGTTAAATTCTTATTTATATCTATTAGAAAATGGTAATAGAGTCTCATGTTCTGTTAAGCAGGATTTTTGACACTTACAATTCAGTTCATATCAATGTGAAAAATCAAAGGAGTGGAGTCACCGGGGAGCAAGTTACGGAATTTTATAAAAATCTACAAAATGCCATTTTTGAATAGTTTTTTTAGGGAAATATTGGCTGCAGACTTGTTAGTTGCACATTTATTTAACTTTGAATTTATATATGAAGGTAGGTGAAACAGGAAAATAAGTAACATTCCTGACTGCACTGAACCATTTTGTGTTTCATACTGCAGATATTCCTTTAGTTTTGGACGGTGCTTAGAATTCTATAAGGGTCAAAACCTTCTAGGTCAGAGACAGTGAAGCTGTGCTGAAATCAATAGACATGGGGGTGCCCTGACATTTTTCATGGTCAAGAAGGAGCAGGCCCAAAGAATAACATTGGAAGACCCTTCCAGGAAGGATGAATACCTTCATAAATGTGAAAGGCTATGAGGCTGAAGCTTCCCATTGCACTCCTGCTTTCAAAGTATGTCCCAATACCAAGAGCAGGCAGTTCCCCAGAAACGACTGTTTCCTGGAAAAGGGAAGATGAAAGGTTAACCTCAGAGCCCTTTACTACTTGCAGCTGGGCAGAGCTTTCACTTCCAAGATTCCCTTGTTAGAAGGAACAGAAAAATTCCAGAAGAAAATTTCATTAATATTTTCCCTAGTTTTTTAACCTGAGTTTACAATAAGTTTAACAGATTTTTTTTTAATTTTGGAAGCAACAAATCCAGGTGAACAGGACTGTAGGTGGTGGCTGTAAGTTAAATAGTGGTTTGGAGCCCAACAAGCCGTGGCTCAAAACTGGATTGACCATCATCTAATAGCTGTGTGGCCTCTGCCAAGTTACTTCTCTAATCTTCAATTTTCTTTTCTGTAAAATGGGGATAATCATAGCCCCTACCGTAATAAACAACACTGCTTCTGAAAAGCCCTTCTCGTTCTCCTAGGGTATGGTATACTCGTGTGTTCCCAGGTGCCCCACTGCTTTATTTCATAGTTCTTATGAAAATTATTAGCCTGAATATCTCTACCTTCTAAACACTGAGGTCCTGTGGCATGGGGACCCAGACTAGCACAGAGCCTGGAACATGGTACCCCACAGGTACTCATGCATCATATAAATAATTGTCATAACTCCTACTTGTCAAAAATACATTGCCATTATTTTACCAGGTGTTTGTATACTGGAAAGTGTGAAAAGTGAGACACCGTAAGACTGTGGTCTGTACTCGGATTTCTTTTTATTGGGAAGAACATTTTGTCTATAATTCATTTTTTAATACATTTTTTTCAGAGTCTTCGAGTATCAATTATTCCTAACTTCTTAGGTTCATAAAGCACTGTAAGGTATTTCCCCAGGTGCTGAACTAGTACCACAGCTGCAATTGAAAATTCACTGAAGGCTTTCCAAATACAAAAGACTGAAAGATATGGTAAGGCCTCAGTATTTATTCAGTTTAAGAACTGTTCAATAAATATGAGTATACTAAATATATTATTTTATTTTATGGGTAAAAGAGATAGCAATCAGGATTATATGGTAACAAATACACAGAAGACAAGGCAAGGCCAAGACCTGACTGATTCAATTGGTAAAGACACAATGAGCTACTTTTAGATTTAAACAGTTTATAACTTACATACACAGTACAAAGAAGAATGAGCCAAAGGTACCAGCTCCCCAGGTTCTTTTCCCACACACCCTAAAAAATGACACAGAAACAAAGGCTCTATATGACTGAATTGCAAGTTTTGGGATACTCCATTACTGAGGAGCCAAATCTAGACCACAGTTGAGTGATTTTATATGCTACAGCTCTACTCTGGCGGACACAGGACAGAAAGCCCCACCAGAAACTGGTAGGTGATGAGAAACTGTCTCAAGACAACCTCCCAGGGGTGATACAGATGTGTGTGGGAGATGGCCTTGTAGCAGCTCCTTACAGCCTTCCATCTTCTCATGTTCTGGAAGGTCACAAGGCATTTAACCAAGACTCAGCTTAGCTGCCGTTCCAGTCAATATGGATACCTGCAAGGGCACCAGGCCATCACGGAGGAACCATTTTCCTACAACTCCACTTTCCTTTTATATACCCAGCTAGAAATTCTTTCTGTAAACACAGGCTACTGGTTGTGGCCACTCTGAAGATACACAATGGACCCCATCCAAAATTTTGTTCAGATGTTAAGACTGATGCCACTTACACATTCAAAGATTTATTACTCACATAACAAGGCTTTATGGGAAGAGCAAGACAGGTTTCCGAAGCTGGTTTAAAAATTCCTGAGAGCAAGAAAAGGAAACTGGCTTGGATTTTTACTGTGGTTAAGGGTGGGGTTGCAATGCACAGTCAGGGGCTTGCATGGTTTGAAACTCCCTCTGGCACCAAAGGAGGGAGCACCCAGGGTTTTTATTAGTTTGCCCAGATGTAGAACCAAAGGGGGAGAGTGAGAGGTAAGACTTAAAAACTGTCAGCAAACATCAAAAAGAAAACTGGAGACAGACTTTATTACAATTCATCCCTGGTGTTTGATGGCTAAAATGTACAATATTTCTTTAATTGAATTTGAACAGGTTTAATAAGCCATTAAGTTACTCCATGAGGTCTGTAACCTGAAGCCTGTAAGGAAGGCGAAAATTCCATCAAATGACTTGCCCAGTATTGTGTATTCTGAGAAGCAAAATGAATACCTTAGTCGCAATTAACATCTGGAACTCTGAAGGAGATACAAACTGTCTTGATGAGGCCTATATTGTAGCTTGAGTATATGTAGAGGCACATGTGATGATTTCTACTTTCTTATCTGTGACACAAGAGATTCCCAGGTTCTTTACCCAAAAAGGGACAATCTTGGATAAGGAATTTATGTTGCTGCCATTGGGCAAACAAGATAACCAGGCCATTGGCAATAATCTAGGGTCTAAAATTTGCAGACAGGGGCCAATCGTTAGCCAGGGAAACCAGTGCTAAGATGACTGCCTGAAGTTTGGACAATTGTACCTTGGGTTCAGTACTTTATCCAAGACGTAATGCTTAAGAGATAAAAAGCAGCAATAATAATGACTATGGAAATGTATTCATCATGTATACAACTCCTATTGCTCTCCCCTCAGTTGATCCCAACAGTGTCTCTAAGTAGTCAAGGGGCACCTATACCAGCCCCATAGCATCTGGCAAGTGACTGAGGATAGGGAAGGCCATCCCCACCTGCAAATGTGATATGACAGAGGGCCCAGGTTTTGCTCCATACTATAGCAAAGAGGTTTTAATGACTGTGATGAGTTTACAGGGTGCTTCTTTCCAAGGCCCAAGGCATAATTAGCTTAATATCAAGGATCACAACTTCAGGGTCCGAGAGAGACTCCATTTCCAGGAGACCACGGTATGTAGCCAGCAATTGCCACTCTAATGACATACAGGCATACCTCTTTTATTGTGCTTCACTTGATTGCACTTCACAGATGTGTTTTTTACAAATTGAAAGCAAGACCCTTCACCAGCAAAAAAATTACCACTTGCTTTATTGCAATACTCACTTTATTGCAGTGGTCTGGAACCAAACCCACAATATCTTCGTGGTATGCCTGTATAGCATGGGACCAAGTAGGGCAGTTTCTTGCATTAGAAACTCCTGAGTTTCACTCCTGCATGAAGGTGGTCTTGAGATTCCAAGAGGAATGAGAGGAGGTTGCTAAACCTCTACAGTGAAGGAACTTCTGGGGGACACTAATAGAAGTGACACTAATAGTATTACAATTTGAAAGAAGTACTAGAGCCTTTTCTTGGGGGGATCCATTAAAGGTGGCTTATTTGCAAGTAACAGCATAAATGGGCTAAAGGAAAATTCATAACTGAGGAATATGTTGCCTCCAGAACTCAAAAGGGCCTAAAAGATGTTGGACTTGTTTTAATAGAGGTGCTCAGAGGGTCAGTAGCAGTTTTCTGACAGTGTTAAAGATTAACATCTCTAATTGTTAATTGGATGAGTCAATAGTTTCCATAATACAAGTTTTGGGAACGTTAATGAGTGGGACTATAGCATTAAGGCTGAGGTAACCCATTATAAAGTCCCATTCATTCTTTCCAGGTTGAAAATCAGTCCAAATTAGGCTGTTAGATGAAGAAGCAGTGAGGATAATGATCACCCCTTCTCTAAACAGGTCTTATATAATGGGTTTCAATCCTTGAAGCCTCTATTTTAATTTATATTGGGCTGTGTTAACTAGATAAAGGTGTGGAGGGTGTCCATGAGGTCCCATTTCTTCAAGCCACTTTGTATTGTACTTACCAAAGATTTAATTTAATTCTGATTTATTATTTACTGGGTCATAGAGTTCATGCCCACTGTTGGCTATTTTAGGATAATGGATGCTATGACCATGTGGAATTTAGTCAAGGGAATAATTATGATGATTAAGGTAAGGCATAGAGATATTACTTTGAATATCTCTATGTAATATTCAATAACCACCCTGAGATCATAGGGGTTACCATGTTTCCCTATTCAGATTTCTCCAGAGAAACAGAACCCATAAGGTGTTTATATATTTAGAAGGAGATTTAGAATTGGCTCACACATCATAGACTACTGTGTCTAAAATCTGCAGTGTGGCTGGCAGCCTGGAGATGAAGGAAAGCCAATGGTGCAATTCCAGTCAGAACGCTGGCAGCCCAGAGACCCAGAAGAACTGATGGTACATTATGAAGTACAAAGGTGGTCTGCTGGAGAATTTTCTATTGTTGGAGGAGGTAGGGAAGGGTCAGTCTTTTTGTTCTATTTAGACTTCAAATGATGGATATGGCCCACTCATATCATGGAGGACATCTTCTTACACTAATTTTCAGCAACTAATTTCAGCAACGAATTACACCCCTCCAACTTGACACATAAAATTAACCATCATAAGTTTACTGCTTGTCAACTTGGCATCCATACACATCTCCTTAAACCATACCTAATCTCCAAACAAAAACAATAATAAGGTCATCCTTTCGCCTAACATGATACAACTATCTTGGGTACAACAGAAACACACTAATCCATTCCACAAAAGAGGATGCAAAGTCCATAAATGATGTTTTCTCTTCTCCTCAATATCCCATAACTTAAATGCTATGATGTAAAGTTAACAAAATTTAAACACTATGATATAAAGTGAACACATCTTACCTTCCATGATAAGGAATTAACAAATGAAAGAAAACAATGAAGATATAGATATATACATAAACATATTCATAATAATTACAGTCCTCATTTCTATAACTGATCATGTGATCACAGCTGGTATTCATAAATACCTTCTTCTCTGCCTATTTCCCATTGTCTTTGCCTTTAATAAGCACCACAGCTGGTTGTGGTTCTTTAACTGTTGGGGTGACCCCAATCTTCATTCCTGAAGGGTCTAGACCATTAATAGTCCTGCCTGAATTAGGTTGTTGTAGTTTTCCATTGACTGTAATCAAGGGCATAGTAATACTAAGAGATGCACTAAGGGATCTCTGTATTCCAGGCATGCTCTTCCTTCTATCTATTGCAGAGTAACCAGTCCAGTTTCCCCTTGGTAGTCAGGATAAATCACCCCCATCAGCACAGTAACTCCCTTCTTTGCCTATTGAGTCAGAGGAATAGGAAGTCCAAAATGGATAAGTTGCAGTCCTAACTTCCAGTTCAATGGAATTGTTGTGTCTCCCGGAGGAAGAAGCACTCCCTGCCTTCGCAACTAAGACCTGTAGGCAAGCAGAGCATAAGATTGTGGGAACAGGAAGGAAAAATACTGCTAGTGGGTCTTAGGAGTAATAGTGAGCTGTGCTCGTGCCATTTCCACCCCTTGATTTCTGAATCTGTGAGTCCTGGTTATGGGAGAAACAGCACTGTATACTGGATGCTGATACAGAACATACCCAGCCTCCTGGAGAATCTTGCCCAGCCCTGCAAGTTATTGACACCTCAGTGCCACTGTAACTGAGTCTTCAAAAGGCCATTCCACAGTACCGTCTAGCCAACTTCTTTAAGATGGTGGGGACAATGATAAACTAGTGAATTCCGTGAGCATGGACCCATTGCTGCACTTGAGTTCCTTGATCAGAAGCAATGCTTTATGGAATACCATGATGGTGATAGGCATTCTGCAAGTCCATGGTTGGGGGTTTTGGAAGAAACATTGCATGTAGAGAATCATTTGAGCCAATATTTCATAATAAGTGAATGAATGAATAAATTATTTGATATCCTATTGGTTCTGATTCTCTGGAGAACCCTGACTAGTACATATTTTGGTATTGAGATTGGTTCTAGAGGAATAGGTGTTAAGAATGAGTTTTCAGAATTGGTCCAGAGTTTATGGAGTTAGTTCTCTACAGTTATTAGAATTAAATATGAGAATGACTATTTCTAGTAGTAAAAAGTACACCAATAGAACATTGCATGATCTGGCAATACAGTTATACAAAATATCTGTATTGTATATTCATAATCAATCACTTATAAAAAGCAAGGAGCTGGGTGACTATTTATATGATATTTTTTAACATTTTTTGGAAAATTAGTGAATATAATGAGATTGATTGATTGCTCCTAATGTCACTGGATAAAGTGGTAAAGCAAAAGGGTAGGAACATGGATTTGAATTCACAGCTCAAGCAACATGTAAATAATCTGAAACCTTCTAGGCATGCTCTAAAGGAGACCCTTATCTCCTGCTGCTGTAGGGCTGACAATGCTGAAAATCAAACAGAAAATCCCATCCAGTGATTAGCTAAATTATAACACAAATAAAAGTCTCAGCCTCTCGTGGTGTCTACTGTTAAAGTGGGGACACTGAATAAAAAATAATGGGATCTTATATATCAGGATGGAAACTTATGGTGAGACTTTGATAAAATTGGAACGTAAAGCCCTTAAATTCTGATGAGTCTGCTTTACCAGTGAAAGCAACCTCCCCATCTATAATGGCAGGGGACTCCTCACCTTTAGTGGTAGCAGCTTTCCCACTCCCAGTGTTCCTGACCCTTCCACCCCAATCTGAGGAGATTAGCCCTGCATGGCCTAAAGAAACTATAATGGCTCTACCCAAGGCAGTTGCCATATAAGACTCTGATTATCATCAAGACCTATACCTACCACCCCTCTTTGCTTCTAGACCTATAACTAAAATCAAGTCTCAGCAGGCCTCTAACAGTGAGGTACAACGTGTAACCTATGAACAAGTGTACCACACTCCAGAAGTACTGAACTTCAATTGAAGTCACCACCTGGTTAAGCTTACAATGATCCACCGTCATTTTCCAAGATCCATCTGTCCTCTGCATAGGCCAAATGGGGAGGTTATATGGTTATATAGTTATATGAATGTGGGTCACGAACAGGGGTTGTGGGTCTTTGGCAATTTGCTGCCATATAATGTTTGTCTCTACAGAGGATGATACTTGATCATCTAGTCATTCCACTGCCAAGTACCACCCTGTCTGCTCATTGGTTTTTGCCCATGAGTCAATGAACAGGTTACAGGGTACATTTTGAAGAGCGTTTTCCAGGGCAAACACCGTGGAAATACCCTATTGAACAGAGTTCCCTTTTTGCATGTGCTGTTATAGTACACAGTTTTCCTTGTGACTGCACAGAAGCAGTGGTCCAGCACACCAAACTGGCCTTGAACTTAGCTGGCCCATCTGTGAATAGGTCAGTTATCCTCAGAAACCTTCAGTGTACTAGAGCACCCAATAAGACCAAGGTGCTGGCACAGACTACATAGGTGAGACAGTTTCATCTGGAGAGTGACTAGTCACTTTTTCATGCAACTGTGAGACTCCCTAATGCCTAGCTTATTTTTTTCTGAATATACCACATTCACTTAATAATGAATGCTTGTTGAGTAGTATCCATTTTGTTGGCGTTCTCATTTCTGATCCATCTCCTGGTAGGTGTATAAGGGTATAACAACTTTGCTTATTGCTTTGTTAGTCTCTCACACTCAATCAGCACCCAACAAGACAGTAATAGTCACTCAAATGAGGTATACCAGGTAATTACCTGCTGCCTGGTGGCCAGGTATTTTTGTCACAAGCTTCAGTCTGCACAATTCTGAATTACAGACATTTGTAGCTGAAAGGGCTCCTTAGAACCGAATGGTCCAAGTGGAAGTTTGCACAGCTTGCTAGATAGTTTCTAGGGCCTGTTGTTTGTCAAGGCCACATTCAAAGATGGCTACGTTTTCTGTAAAGATTTTATTTATTTATTTATTTATTTATTCATTCATTCACTCATTTTTAGAGAGAGGGGAAGGGAGGGAGAAACAGAGGGAGAGAAACATCAATGTGCGGTTGCCTCTCGCACGCCCCCTACCAGGGACCTGGCATGCAACCCAGGCATGTGCCCTGACTGGGAATCGAGCTGGCAACCCTTTGGTTCGCAGGCCAGCACTCAATCCGCTGAGCCACACCAGCCAAGGCAAGAGGTCTACTTTCTAATGATATGTGATGGACTGAGCAGGTCCTCATGTGAGGTATGATGGACCTCAAATATTGAGCAAGTCTATCAGATGTTGTGCCCCCTTTTTGTTTGCTGGATTTTTTAAGGTCATTGGCTTTTCTTTATCAGGTTCAGGGATTGTTCTCCAGGCATCGACCCACATGGTTACCAAAAATAATACTTGAGTTTCTGGCCACTGATTCTTGTTAGGGTTAATCCTCCAGCTCTGGTTACTTATATATTGTATCATTTATCTAAAGCAGTCTGTATACTATCCTTTGACCTTCCAATCAGAATAATGTCACCCATGTAATGTTAGTAGAACACCTATAGTGAGGTTACAGTCTTTTTTAGGTCTCACCCTATCCAATGTGAGAAATCATGGGAAAGTTTAGATCACCTTGTGGAAGCACAGTATACATATATTTTAATCTGACCCACATGAATACAAACTAGCTCTCATCATGCAGATCCAACAGAATGTATCAGTAATGTTCAACATTGCAAGTCAGAACCCTTCAGTCTGACTTGACTTGGGGTGGTGAACACACAATACAATATACAGATGATGCATTACAGAATTATACCCCTGAAACCTATATAATTTTATTAATCAATGTCACCCCAATAACTTTAAATAAATAAGTAAATAAAAAGTCTAGTCTAATATTTTTTCTATTTTCTTTTTATTTTTTAAATTTTTTTCTAATTTTTTGGTATATTTTATTGATTATGCTATTACAGCTGTCTCGTTTTTTTCTCCACTTTATTCCCTCCACCCCCTCAGTCAAAACAATGAACTCAGTCCATATTCAGAGGTTCTGGGTATTAGCATGTGAACATTTTCAGGGAGGGCATTGTTTAGCATATCATACTGTCCATGTTCATGGGTGCTGCCCAGCACCACAGTGGCTTTTGTCTCAGTGTCCAAAAGAGTTGAATAGCAACCTTGGTTGACAGTAAGTTCCCCAACATACCTTAACCAGTGCACAAGATCTTCAGGCCCTCTTAGGGAAGAAGGGACATCAGCCTTTGTCCTAGTCCTTTTCGTTCTTGAAGAGGGAAAGTTCTGGATAGGGAAGTGATGCTGAAGGCATTGTATTGTAACAGGGGTAAAGTGGGGGTCAGAAAAATAAAGTCCCCAAAACCTCAACAGCCATGGCTTGGGGAAGGGAGAAGCAGAGTGCAACGATTGAGAGATTTTGCATATCTTTGGCAACTTGGCTAGCTTCATAGTTATGCTAAATAGCTGAGCCTGCCATACTTTGCCAGGGAGAAGGGCATGACTTTAACCCATGATGTAGCCAGGGAGCTTACAGTGCATACGTTAAGCCGGCAGGCAGTTCCCTGGTTACAGTGCCAGCACGAGAAGGCAGGATGGTATTTCACTGTGTCACGGGGCCACCTCTTCCCGGACTAACAATGGCAACCAGACAAATGCAGAATATATAGAGGATGGGCAAATGTAACCCATTGTGGAAGGAGTCAGAATTGGGGTTACAGAGGAATTTCTGGGCCAGGATTTAAAACTCAAGCGCAGCAACCATTCTCGCTCTTGGCCATGTGGCTTGGAAGGGAGTAGAAGGGCCATGAAGAAGGGATGATGTAGCAGCCATGAGGCTCTCTTGCTCCCACTCTCTCTTTCTCCCTCTCTACTTTTGGCCATGCAGGGAGTAGTAATAAGGAAAGAGACATACTATCTGTAGTAAGGAATTTTTGCCATGTGGTTTGAAAGAGAGCAGTGAGAAGGGAGAAGTAAACAAACAGCTATGTAGTTTACAGTGAGGAAGGAGGCCATGCAACCTGGACTAATAAGAAAGGAGGTGCTGCTGCTCTGATCGTGCCTGCTCCAGCTGACTCCAGAGCTGCAAAGGACTTCCTTGCAAGATCCTGTCCTGGTACACCTGGATTTTACCTGGACTTTTAAGATCTGTGCCTTTCTTGAGTTTCACCATGATCCACAGTAACACAGCATGTGCTTTTCTGGACTATTAAATGGAGGCTGATGGCAACATACCCCAGATCCTGAAGGAGAGAGCTGCTGTGTGAGGACAGCAACTTTGGTACCTTTCAGAGGATACCAGTCCAGAGGGACTGGAGGACTATTTGTGTAGCTGGCTTAAGATAAGGAAATGGGGAACTTCTGCTTTTGGGGTTTCTGGCCGATAGCCTAGTAGGGAGCATGGGAAATGCTGGGTCTTGTGGGAAAGGCGGGCTCTGAGCTGAGGTTCTCTAAGCTCTCCCAAGGTTGGAATATTGTAAATAAATATCTGCTCCCTTCAGCATTAATTGTTGGGTCTCACACCAAGGCAACATGTGGACAGGCCCCAGGCTGCACAGTTAACAGTTTCAACACTAATTTAAACAACAAAAGCTTCAGCAAGGTCCTCTTCATTATCCTATTTGTGCATAGTAGATGCCAAACTGGCCACTGATTCCTCCCTGCTACAGTCAGGATCTTTAAGTTTTATAATTCTCTCATGGTCTGATAGTTTTTTTCATGGGTGCAATGAACTGAATAGTTATATCCCCTAGAAATTCATATGTTGAAATCTTAACCCCCAAGTTTGATGGTATTTGGAGGTGGAGACTTTGGGAGGTGATTAGGTCATGAGAATAGAGCCCTCATGAATGGCACCAGTGCCTTTATAAAAGAGACCCCATAGAGTTCCCTTCACCATGTGAAGACATAGCAAGAAGACAGCTGTCTATAAACCAGAAAATAAGCTCTTACCAGACTCCGAATATGCTAGCACTTTGATCTTGGAATTCCCAGCTTTCAGACCGCAAGAAATAAATTTCTGTTGTTTAAGCCACCCAGTGTATAGCATGTTGTTATAGCAGCCGAAACAGACTAAGACAATGGGCAAATTATCAGTCTCTTCTTTAGAACCCCTCCCCCTGGCATAATAACCAGGACTACATGGTCCTATAGTCTAGAAATTCAGCTGTTGTTTTTCTCCTCCGCATTAACCTGAAGGAAATTTTCCTAATTCTATGTCCAGGCTTCCATTCTGACAGTTTGCTAGACAGGATCTGAAGGCTATCTCTGGAGGACAGGAGAAGATTTTATCATCCCTGATAGGAGGGTAGTAACAACTTAGTAAACCAGTCAATTTGACCTTGTATGACTATCTCATCACCGGAGTGCTCATGTTCTCCATCACAAATCCAAGCTAAGGTTACAGTGGCCCTAAAGGAAGTTATAGCTTTCCCTATTCTCATTCATGTGTTCATCAGATGACAGAAACTCATGTCAGATAGACAACTATTTTATTATGAATGTAAGGACCCACTGCAACACCCTGTGACTGATCATTACATATTATTCTTTCATGCTTGTGGCATCAGCCAAAGTGCATGTGTCCACGCTGGCTGGGATCATGGGGTCCGTCTTTAGGTAACGCAATAATTTCCATTCCTTCTCATCTGTAAAAGCTAACATGGTTCCCTTACCTGCTATTTAGACTGGCCAAGCCTCTATAGTCTCATTGGGCTTTTGCTAATTTCCCACATTTCCAGATCATTGTAAGAGTCGAACTTAGTATATCTCTTGATTACTAGGGAGTGCTTAACTGTGGTTATGGTCACTCATCAGAGGATAATAGTTTGATTTTCCCAATGGCACAGAAAGCTGAGCAATAACCATGGAACACTTTTTTAGCTTTATGGTGTCCCCTGCTCTTACCTCTAACTGTAACTACTGATGCAACTCATCAGAGTTCTCATGGATAATGGTCAAGGGCTAGTTGTCCTTATTGTCACAGAACACTTGAGTAACTAGGTCTGCTACTGCTCACCAAGGTCTTGGTCTATACCTGGCTAGTCAACCTGAGGAGTCTCACCTATCTTTTTTCTAAAAGGGCATTGTGAACTTATAGAATTGAGTCAATCTGTCAGAAACAGGTGCAGCCAAAGTGTCCTGTGATGCAACCTCTCTTGCTGTGAGATAAATGGCCAACTTTTGTAGGAGTTACAAATTTTCTATCAGGGACATACTGTTTTTTAGTTTGTAAAAGACAGCAATTTGTCTTTGACTTCCACGGGGAGTCAATGAACCTAAGATTATTTCAAGAAACTTTACTTGGCAAGCAGGCCTTGAATCCTGTTGGGGCTTATCAGTTACTCCTGCTAGTGAGTAGCCAAGGCCACTGAGAATGAGACCTTTAATTTGCCAACCAACAAATCATCATTATAGAGTGAAAACTTTAAATACCAGAGGAATTTTTTAATACTTTATAAACATTCAAATTTCAAACTTGTATCACATTTCAAACCAATTACACATTTTTATAGCTGCAGACACAATCATTTTAAAACTCACAAGTTACTTTACCTTTTTTTAAATCTCTCCATGGAAGGTTTTCCCATACTATATTAGGTGCTTTTTCCTATTTTCACAGAAAAACACAACAAAAGGTTTTAACATAGACACTTCTGGATTTACACTGCAGCTGGAAGCTCAAGGAGTAGGGGAAGAGGGTGGCACAGAGGGAACTTGTACTGTAAGTATATCTTTACATTTAATTTTGGTTTTAAGTAGCCATTTACTGGACCTCAACAAATGCACTTTGAATAATGACAAAAAATCAATCAAGCAACTAGTTTTGATCCTACTTCTAGCCAGTTGACCTCTAAACATTTATCAACCAATCAGGTTATACTACTGATCCCTGGCAGTCATGTCCCCTGACCCGGCTCACACAGCCCATGGGAGGACCCTTACTCCCCTCCTCACTCACTTATTAGGCAAGGCTGCACTACTAGACATGGGGGTTGTTATCTTTCCTAACATGGCCTGTGTAATCCCTTAGTGGAAGGACTCTACTTCCCCTTTTGCCCACTACATAAAAGACAGTGTGTGCTACCAGATGCCAGGGAATCTATCTTCTGCCCTAACCTGGCCTGTACAGCCCCGAATTTTCCAAGAGGGCATTGTAAACTTACCAGATTCACATTAGGCACAGAATTTTTCAAACTCACTAATGAAAAGAAGGCAAGGACAAGGTTAAAGCCTGACCGATTTGACCAGAAAAGATTAAATGAACCACTTATAGATTCAGACAATTTATTACCACATAGACAGTGAAAGGAAGATTAACCAAAGGTGTCAGCAACCAGTAAGCTTTGTCCCACACATCAAAAAGGATAACACAGAAAAACAAGGGGCCAAGATACTACAGCGTAAGTTGTGAGGTACTGTGTTGCTAGGGAGCCAAATATAGACAGCAGCTAAGTGGCTTTATATTCCACAGCTGTATTCTGTTGAGCACAGGACAGGAAGCTTTCTATCTCCTTAGAACCAAGAACCAGATAAGAAACCGTCTCCTGACAGCCTCCTAGGAAAGATAGGACAGTGAGTGGGAGATGTCCTTGTAGTAGCTTTGTACAGGCCTCCCAATCTCTTGTATCTCGTGAGAATCACAAGGTAGTCTTATAGAACCCAGGTTAACTGTAATTCATGCTTTTGCCTAAAAGGATGCATGCAAGAGCACTGGGGCACCATGACAGGGCCATTCTCTATTGACAAGAATCACAGATGTTAACCCAGTGATTCATAGAATTGCTAAGTATTTTTAGAGCTTTCAAGTTCATAATGTAACATATATCCTCATTTTCCTCTTCCTTCTTTGACCACTCACTCAGTTTATTTCACTGTCTCCTCCTTCTCTTTTTTCTTCCCTGCTCACCATTCTATATAGACTACAAATATAGCACCTATAGTGCTTTGTTGTCATTTTCTGTTAGTATTTGCCCTCTTACTATATAGATTGTAAGATCTTTGAGAACAAGAAACCCATTTTATTGACCTTTTCATATCCAGTAGATATCATACTGCATGAAATGTGGTAGACATATTTGTTGAATAAAAATTAATTTTGCCATTGACACTGATAATAAAAATATTGTCTCAAATCTAGAGTTAGTATAGCCTACTTTTTATGGCTTTAGTGTATCAGGTGTTATGTAAATTCTCTTAAGCAGCTCTGAGGTGTTTCAGGACTAGAAATTGGACTCATTTTTCTGTGTCTATCCAAACTGACTAACTCAGTTCTCAACACACCATTTTAGTAGCTCATGCCATCTCTATGGTAACACATGACCACTACTTCATATTTTTAATGAAATAAAAGTAACTCCAGTCCTGGCTGGTGTGGCTTATTGGATTGATCACTGGCCTATGAACTGAAAGGCTGCCAGTTTGAGTCCCAGTCAGGGCATCTGCCTGGGTTGTGGGCCAAGTCCACAGTTTGGGGCATGCGAAAGGGAACCTATCGATGTTTCTCTCACACATAGATGTTTCTCTCCCTCTCTTCCTCCAAACCCCCTCTCTAAAAATAAATCTTTTTTTAAAAAGTAACTCTAAAAGTAAATATTCTGGGAACTAAATAACGTTATGAAGTAAATAAAAAAGTTAACATATCTAAGGTTCTAGTCAAGATGATGGAGTAGGTGAATGCTATGCTCATGTTTTCCCATGGCCACATCAAAATTACAACTAAATTATAGAATAATCAATCTGGAGAACCATCTGAAAACTAGCTGGATAGAAGTCCTATTACTAAGGATACAAAGAAGAAGCCACAACAAGACCAGTAGGAGGAATGGAGATGCAAAATGTGCTGACCCCACACCCACATGTGGCAGTTGAGAATCAGGAAGGATATCTCAGCTGCAGAGGTCCCCTCAGAGGAGAGAGGCATCCCAGCCCCACATCAGACTCCCCAGTCTAGAACACCAGTGCTAGGAAGAGGAACACCTACAACATTTGGCTGTGAAAATCAGTGGGGATTCCATCCCGCCAGGAGAGACAGAAGACTACTGGAAAACCCAGGCAACCTCTAATAGAACCTGTACACAGATTCACTCACTCACAAGCACTCACCCTGGGCTTCGGCTGAATGAGAAAGGCTCAGGGCATGCCAGAATCGTACAAGGAAAAACTGAGTTGTATGCCTTCAGAGAAAGGGGTATAGAGGCAGCCATCACTGTGTCTGCTTTGAGCCCTCCCCCAACACAGCCAAATCTGAATCTGCATTAACCAGATGAACACCACTTGCCCCACCCTGATGACTCCCTGAGACCCCACTTCACAACTCACTTACGTCCTAAGGCTCTTTCAGTGGCTGAACCTTACAGGTAGCCAATAGGTGATAGCAGGTCTCAAGGTGCCCAGGGCCTTTTGCTGAGTGGCTCTAGGCCTGGTACTGGTGGCAGTCAGCCATGTTTCTCTGTGTGGCCTCTACCATGTGCCAGCGAGCCCAGCACAGACAGCTACAAACTGCAGATTACCTTGTAACTCCTACCAAGTAGTGTCGGGCTGGTAATAGGCAGCAGCAGAACTTGGCTGGTACCAGAGCCCCTCCCAAGAGCCCCTAGAACCAACACACTCAGTGGCTGGCTTCAGACCACAACAGAGCACCACCTAATTGGTTCTACAAGCACCACACTCAAAGGTGGTCTTGGCAGGAACCAGAGTCCTATGGGCTGATTCCTGCTCCAGGGGACCAGCCCGTCCCTCCCAGCATAGCAGCTTGTACACTATGGGCATGGCCAGTACTCACAGCCTGTCAGTTTGAGAGTCAACTCCACTGAAGTGCCAACAGCAATCAAGGTTCACCTGTAACAGGAGGACACACACAACCCACACAAGGGACACTGCTGTAGCACCCAGCTCAGGCAATCAGGAAGATTGCCACTACATAAGGCCACCCTACCAAGGCTGGGAGACATAGCAGATCTACCTAATACATACAAACAAACAGAGAGTCAACCAAAATAATGAGAAAAAGAAATATGCCCCAAATGAAATAACAGGAGAAAACTCAAGAAAAGAACTAAACAAAATGGAAGCAAGCAATCAACCGAATACAGAGTTTAAAATACTGGTTATAAAGATGTTGAAGGAACTTAGTGAGAACTTCAATAAAGATACAGAAAGCATTAAAGAAAGGACATAGAAATTTTTTTTAAAACAGTCAGAAATAAACAATAACTTAAATTAAGAATACACTAGAAGGAATCAACATCAGGTTAGATGAAGCAAAGGATCAAATCAGTGATTTGGAAAACAAGGTAGCAGAAAACAAACAAAATAGCAAAAAAAAAATTTTTTTAATGGTGATAGTTTAAGGAACCTCTGGGACAACACGAAGCATAACAATATTCACTCACAGGGGTAATGCAAAGAGAAAAGAGAAAGCGATGGATTGAGAATATATTTGAAGAAATAATGACTGAAAACTTCCCTAACCTGGTGAAGGAAATAGACATACAAGTCCAGGAAGTGCAGAGGGACCCAAAAAGATGAACCCAGAGAGGTCCACACCAAGGTACATCATAATTAAAATGTTAAATGTTAAAGATAAAGAAAGAATCTTAAAAGCAGCAAGAGAAAGGTAGTTAGTAGCCTCCAAGAGAGCTCCCAAAATCCTGTCAGCTGATTTTTCAACAGAAACATTTTACGTCAGAAAGGATTGGCTTGAAATATTCAAAGTGATGAAAAGCAAGGACCTACAAGCAAGGACCTTCAACCAAGACTACTCTACCCAGTAACCCTATCATTTAAAATTGAAGGAGAAATAAAGAGCTTCCCAGACAAGAAAAAGCTAAAGGAGTTCATCACCACCAAACCAGTATTACAAAAAATGTTAAAGGGACACCTTTAAGAAGAAGGGGAAAAAAACATAAATATGAATAATAAAATGGCAATAACTATGTACCTGTCAATAATCACTTTAAATGGGGGGAGTGGTGGGGAGAAAATGGAAACAACTATACCTGAACAACAATTTAAAAAAGTAAAATATGATAAAAATCACTTTAAATGCAAATAGATTAAATATTCCAGTCAAAACACATAGAATAACTGAATGAATAAGAACATAAAACCCATACATATGCTGTCTACAAGAGACCCACTTCAGCTCGAAAGACACAGAATAAAAGTAAAGGGATGGAAAAAGATATTTCATGCAAATGAAACAAAAAAGGCTGAGGAAGCAATACTTATATCAGATGAAATCAACTTTAAAAACCAAGGTTCGTAAGAGACAAAGAAGGATATTACATAATGTTAAAGGGAGCAATCCAGTATGATATAACTCTTGTAAACATTTATGCACCCAACATTGCAGCACCTAAATATATAAAGCAAATCTTGATGGACATAAAGGGAGAGATATTCAGTAATACAGTCATAGTCAGGGACTTTAACACACCATTGTCCTTAGTTTCATAGGAGAAACAAAGGAGCAAAACAAGGTGAAAGCTGACTGGGCATGGCTTTGTAAACCAAGAGACATTTCCTAACAAATTTGTCTAATGAATACACCTGTTTTTGTCACTTTCACTGATATTTAATTCAGTGTTGAATGAATTATTTCAACCATCAGAATGGTTGTATTTTGTTGTATTAAAAGTACCTTTCATGATTTTTTTTGTATTTATTTCAGTATTTTACTGAATTTTTCTAACATGTGTTAACACCATTGAATGTATATTTCTTAAGAAAGCATCACCCTTTTCCTGGCTGGTGTGGCTGCGTGGGATGAGTGTTGCTTCATGGATCAAAAGGTCACCAGTTCCAATGCTGGTCAGGACACACACCTGGGTTGCTGGCCAGGTCCCTGGCTGGGGGTGTGTGAGAGGCAACTAATCAATGCTTCTCTCTCACATCGATGTTTCTGCCTCTTTTTCTCCCTCCCTTCCCCTCTCTCTAAAAAAATAATAAAATAAATAAAATCTTTTTTTTTAAAGAAAGTATCACCCTCTTGTGCCCTTAATGCATTACTTTAACTAGGAGAGAACACCAGAAAATTTTCAGTACAGCCGTTCATTAGTTAGTTGAAGATGTGTATGTATGTTACAAAAAATAAAAGATACTGCTGTCAAAAAAGGGCAAAAGGTTCAACATTTCTCCAAAGATGATATATGGATAGCCAATAAGCAAATGAAAAGATGCTCAATATTATCAGTCATTAGGTAAGTGCAAATAAAAATCACAATAACACTTCATATCTTCTAGGGTAGCTATAATTTTTAGAAAATTAATAAGTATTGGCAAGGATGAGAGGAAATTAAAACCATTATGCACTTTACATTGCGCTTTACATCATGCAATGTAAAATGGTGCAACCACTGTAAAAAACAGTATGGCATTTATTCAAAAAGCTAAACATAGAATTACCAAATTATGCAGCAATTCCACTCCTAGTTGTATACCAAAAGAATTGAAAGCAGGTACTCAAACAGTACTTGTATACACATGTTCAGAGCCACATTATTCACAATAGTCAAAAGGTGGAAACAACCCAGTGTCCATCAACAGGTGAATGAATAAAGAAACAAATAAAAGTGGATATCATGGAATATTATTCAGATTTAAAAAGGAATGAAGTTGTGATACCTGTTACAACATGAATAAACCTTGAGGACATTATGCTTAGATAAATAAACAGACACAAAAGGACAAATATTGTATGCTTCCATTTATATGAGGTATCTAGAATCAGCAAATTCATAGAGACAGAAAGGAGAATACAGGTTACCAGGGGAATGGGTGGAGGGGGTATAGGGAGTTAGTGTTTAATGGGGACAGAGTTTCTATTTGGGGATAATAAAAAACTTTTGGAAATAGAAAGTGATGATTGCACAACATTGTGAATGTACTTAATGCCACTGAATTGTTCACTGAGAAATGTCAAGTGTTATACATATTTTACCACAATTAAAAATTTAAAAATATACAGTTTATTATATACCAATTACACCTCAAAGAAGATTATAAAATTTCAAAAAGCCTAATAAAAAGTTAACATATCTAGCCTTGGCTTGTGTGGCTCAGTGGATGGAGCACTGACCTGTGAACTAAAGGTTTACCGGTTTGATTCTCCAGTCACAGCACATGCCTGGGTTGCAGGCCAGGTCCCCAGTATGGGGCACATGAGGGGCAACCACACATTGATGTTTCTCTCCCTCTCTTCCTCTCTGTGTAAAAATAAAATAAATAAGCTTTTTTTTAAAAAAAAAAAGTTAACATATCTACAAGTACACACAGCCCCAGAACCCCCTGAAAGAATATACACGCCATAAACAACAAGTGCTTGTGTGAATGTGGAGAAAAAGAAGCCCTAGTGCACTATTGGTGGGAATGCATATTGGTGCAACCACTCTGGAAAACGCTATGGAGTTTTCTCACAAAATTAAAAATGGAACTGCCTTTTGACCCAGTGATTCCACAGCTGGGAATATATCGAAAGATTCCTGAAACATCAATTCAAAAGAATATATACACCCCTATGTTCATAGCAGCATTATTTACAGTAGCCAAGATTTGGAAACAGCCTAAGTGCCCTTCAGTAGATGAGTGGATAAAAAAGCTGTGGTACATTTACACAATGGAATACTAAGCAGCAGTAAAAAAGAAGGAAATCTTACCTTTTCCAACAGCGAGCTGGAGACTATTATGCTAAGTGAAATAACACAGTCAATGAAAGACAAATACCATGTGATCTCACTTATAACTGGAATCTAATGAACAAAATAAACAAGCAAAACAGAATGAGAGGCACAGACACAGGAACAGACTTACAGCATTAAGAGGAGGAGGGAGAGGGGAACTGGTTGAAAGAAAGTAAAGGAATTAGTCAAAAAGTATATATACATGACTCATGGACACAGACAACATGTAGGGGACTGGCTATAGGAATGGGGGACAGGCTGGGAGGAGGAGGACAAAAGGGAAAAAATGGGACAGCTGTAGTAGCATAAACAATAAAAAAAGAATATGCACTCCAACTTTATGGACTGTTCTTTAATCCTCACCTGAGGGTATGTTTATTGATTTTAGAGAGGAAGGGAGGGAGTGAGGGGGGAAGAGGAAGACAGACAGACAGACACTGTTGTGTGTAAGAGAAACGAATTGGTTGCCTCCCAAATGCACCCCAACCAGTGATCGAGCCTGAAACCTAAGTGCGTGCCCTGACCGGGTCTCAAGCCCTCAAATTTTCTGGTATACAGGATGAAATTCCAACCAACGGAGCCACCTGGCCAGGGCTTTTTTTTGTTGGGGGGACTTCTTAAATGTTCACCCACCAGTCCCAGAGCCTTCTTAGGGGTTGATACTCCCAGTCTTAGGACCTCCTTAGGGAATGCTCCTGATAGGGCCATCAGCAAGATCAGAAAGAACTGTTCCTGAAGCTAGAGAAAAAGTAAGTACCTACAATTTAAACCCAAAACAACTTTCCACTTTCCCTACCTTGATCTCATATTTTTTTGCGTCTGGCGAAGCAGGGCAGATGGAGAACTAGGAAGAGAACAAGGAGGTCATCTTGGTTTACTCTCCTTGAGAGTGAAGACATTCAGCTTTATGCCTCCAAGGTTCTAGGAGAGATCAGCTTTATGACTTCTTCTAAAAGAGAGGGAGAGAGAGGGACACCTGCATGTTAAAACTCACAACTCTGAAGAGAACCTGCTAAATTCCAACCTCCCCTCCCCCCACATACCTTCCCCAGAGAAACTACTCAACCAGACCTTCAAGGATTGAGTGGTGATGCCAAGAGGCTATATGCTAAAGGAAGATAGATCCAGGATTCCTTCTGGAGACCAGCCATTCATATGGAAAAGTAGCTTCAGTCGGCCCCTTCAGTTGGGTGGGGCAGAGTCTCTGGGGATCTCCAAGGTGGGTCAAACAGTGTTAGCCAGGTTGATGGAGTCTCAGATATGGCACCAGCTTGCCAGCTCTATGACTCTGTTGGGGGGAGGGTTTAGAAAAGGGACAATGGCCTTTGCTTGCCATGATGCCAGACACTTCAGTTTCTTCCAGTATACCACTGGTACCTTTCAGGCTGTTACCCTGGTGCTGGAGCTTAGAGGGAGTGAGTCTGTGTAGGTGAGTTGTGTGTGGGTTCTTTAAGAGGAAATGCTTGGGGTTCCAGATGTTTCTTCCACCAACTTAATAATCCCCACTGGTTTTTGCAGCCAGAAGTTATGGGAACTTATCTTCCTGACCCTGAAACCCCTGGGTGGGGTGCCTGGTATGTGTATGGGACTCCTCACTCCCAAGATATCCCTCCCAAATTTTTATCCACCACATGTGGATGCGGGACCAGCCCATTCTGCATCTGTGCTCCTCCTATCAGTCTGGATGGATATGGTTTCTTTAATTCTGTAGTTGTCAGACTACCATTCAACTCAATTTCTGACAGTTCTGCATGATGGTTGTTCTATATTTTAATTGTAATTTTGATGTTGTAGAGCAAAGAGACAAACCCTGTCTGCCTAAACTGCCATCTTGATCAGAAGTGATTTTATTTTTAGTCACAAGATTTGACACTTCTCACACACAAAAAAGATATACTAATAAATAACAAAAGTGGAAATATTTATCAAAGTTAGAACAAACATAACCTTTAGCTGAGAATCACTTCAACACAGCAAGGTTCTCAAGATACCAGACAAACCAGTACTCGTTTAGAACTAAAGTGTGCAACTAACAGTTTTACAATTATAGGCCTTACATTTAAGCCTTTAATCCATTTTGAGATGATTTTTGTACATGGTGTAAGATAAAGGTCCAGTTTCATTAATTTGCACGTAGCTATCCAGCTTTCCCAATACAATTTATTGAAGAGACTATCTTTTCCCCATTTTATATTCTTGGTTTCTCTGTTGTAAGTTAATTAAGTGTGTGTGAGTGTGTGTGTGTGTGTGTGTGTGTGTGTGTGTGTGTCTTTATTTCTGGGATCTGTAGTCTGTTCCATTGATCAATGTGTATGTGGCTATTTTCATGTCAATACCTTAGTGTTTTTATTGTACTTTTTCCAATTACCATTTACGCCTCCTAAATCCCCCACCCCCTGCAATCACCACACTGTTGTCCATGTCCATTAATACCATACTGCTTTGATTACTATAGTTTTGTAATATAATTTGAGGCATGATTCCTCCATCCTTGTCCTTCATTCTCAAGAGTGTGTTGGATATTCAGTCTTTTGTGTTTCCACACAAATTTTATGATTTTTTTTCTACTTCTATGAAAAATGTCATTGGAACTTTAATAGGAATTGCACTGAATCTGGAGATAGCTTTGTGTAATACAGATATTTTAACAATATTAATTCTCTCAGTCTATAAGCATGAAATATCTTTTCATTTAATAGCATCTTTTTCCATTTTTTTCATCTATATCTTATAGATTTCTGTGTATACCACACTCACCTCTTTGGTTAAATTTATTCCTAATCATTTTATTCTTTTTGATGCGATCGAAAATGAGATTGGTTTCTGAACTTGTCTTTCCAATTGTTTCTTGTTAGTATAGAGAACTGAAAAAGATTTTCGTAAGTTAATTTTGTATCCTGAGACTTTACTGAATTCTTTGATTAGTTCTACCAGATTTTTGGTGGAGTCCCCGGGATTTTTATATACAGGGTAGGGCAATAGAGATAATTAACAAAATTAAGAGCAGGTTTCTTGAAAAGATAAGTGAAATTGGCAAACTTTTAGCTAGACTAGCTAAGAAAAAAAGAAGACTCAAAATTGGAAATGAAAGAGGAGGCACTACAACTGATACTATTGAAAGTACATGGGATCAGTCCTGGCTGGTGTTGCTCAGTGGACTGAGTGACAGCCTGCAAACCAAAGGGCTACCAGTTCAGTTCCCAATCAGGACACATGCCTGGGTTGCCGGCCATGTCCCCAGTAGGGGGTGCGCAAGAGGCAACCACACATTGATGTTTCTCTCCCTCTTTCTTCCTCCCTTCCCCTCGCTCTGAAAATAAATAAAATCTCTTTTAAAAAAACAAGAAAATCATTAACATATAAAACATATACATAAACCTTAAAAAATACATGGGATCATATTACTATGAACAATTACATGGCAACAAATTAGATAATCTAGAAGAAATAGATGCATTTCTAGAAACACACTTGCCTAGACTGACTCAGGAAGAAACAGATAATCAGAACAGACCAATAACATGTAAAGAGATTGAATCCATAAGTACAAACATCCCAGCACAGAAAACCTCAAGATGAGATGGCTTCACTGGCAAATTCTACAAAATATTTAAAGAAAAATTAATGCCAATCCTTCTCAAACTCTTCCCCCCCCCCAAAAAAAAACTGAAAAGGAGGAAACACTTCTAAACTCATTCTTAAGGCCAACATTACCCTTATACCAAAGTCAGATAAGAACACTACAAGAAAAAAAAATCTATAGACCAAAGTCCCTGATGAATATAGATGCAAAAATTCTCAATGAAATATTGGCAAATGGAATTCAAGCACACATTAAAAGCATTATACACCATGACCAAGTTGAATTTATCACTGGGATGGAAGGGTGGTTCAACATATACAAATCAATGAGTGTAATACACAAAATTAATAGAATGAAAGGTAAAAATCACATGATTATCTCAGTAGATGCAGAAAAAGCATCTGATGAAACAAAACATCCTTTCACGATAAAAACCTTCAATAGATTGGGGATAGAAAGAACAGACCTTGACATAATAAAGGCCATATACAACAAACCCAAAATTAACATTGTACTCCACACTGAATAACAGAAGGATGCCCACTCTCACCACTCTTATTCAATATAGTACTGGAAGCCCTAGTTAGAGCAATTAGGAAAGACAAAGAGATAAAATATATCCAAATCAAAAATAAAGAAGTAAAATTATCATTGTTTACAAATGATATGAATTGGTATGTAGAAAATCTCGGACACAGTTAAAAACTGCCAAAACTAATCAATGAATTCAGTTAAGTTGCAGAATATAAAGTCAACATAGAGAAGTCAGGTGCATTTCTATATACTTATAATGAAACATCTGAAAAAAATTAAAAACTATCCAATTTACTATACTACCAAAAACAGTAAAATACTTGGGAATAAATTTAACACAGTGTAAGATCTGTACAATGAAAACTATTAGACTTCATTGAATAAACTGAAGAAGACACAAACAAATGGAAAAATATAGCATGTTCATGGATTTAAAAAATTAATATTGTTAAAATGTATACCACCTCTGAGCTATGTAAAGATTCAAAGCAATCCTCAAAAAGTTCCAATGGCATTCTTCAGAGAAATACAAAAAACAATCCTAAAATTTGTATGGAACCACAAAAGACCCTAAATAGCCAAAGCAACCCTGAGAAAGAAGAATAAAGCTGGAGGCATCACACTTCCTGATTTCAAACTATATTCAAAAGGTATAGAAATTAAAACAGTATGGTCCTGGCATATAAACAGACACATAGATTAATGGAACAGAATATAGAGTCCAGAATTTAACCCTCACATATATGATCAACTAATATTAAACGCGGGAGCAAAGGACACCCATAGGAACAGAATAATCTCTTTAACAAATAGTGTTGGGAAAACTGGATAAACACAGGCAGAGAAATTAAATTGAACCCCTATCTTATACCACTCACAAATTTAATTTAAAATGAATTAAATATTTAAACATAGTATCTGATACCATAAAACTCCTAGAAGAAAATTTAGGGAAGAAGCTCCTTGACATCGCTCCTGGCAATTATTTCTTGGATATGACACCAAAAGCACAAAAAACAAAAGCAAGAATCAGTAAGTGGGACTATATCAAACTAAAAGGCTTCTGAACAACAAAAGAAACAATCAAAAAAAAATGAAAAGACACATAATGAATGGGAGAAACTTTTACAAACCATATATTGGATAAGGGGGTTAATATCCAATATATATAAAGAACTCATAGGACTCAATAACAAAAACTAACAATTCAATTAACAAATAGAGAAACTGAGGAGACATTTTTCCAAAGAAGACATTCAAATGGCCTCAAGGTAGATGCAAAGACGCTCGACATCACTAATCATCAATGAAATGCAATCAAGGGGCCCCAAATAGCCAAAAAAAATTTTTGAAAAAGAACAAAGTTTGAGGACTCACAGATCTTGATTTCAAAATGTATTACAAAGCTACGTTAATCAAAAGAGTGTGGTGTTGGCATGAAGACAAGCATGTAAACTGGTAGAATAGAATAGGGATCCAAGAAATGCACCCTTTCATATCTGGTCAAATTAGTTTTGACAAGGCTACCAATAACTGTCATTGGGGAAGAACAGCCTTTTCAGCAAATGGTGTTGAGACAACTGAATCACCACATGCAAAAGAACGAAGTTGTAATCTTACTTTTCACCACTTAAAAAAATTAAGTCTAAAGGAATCAAAGTCCTAACCATAAAAGCAAAGAGTAAAAAACTATTAGAAAGAAATGGGAGAAACCTTCATGACATTAGATTTGGCAATGATTTGTTGGACACCAAAAACACAGGCAACAAAAGTAAAAATAGGTAAATTGGGCCATTTAAAACTTCTGTGCATCAAAGGATACAATCAACAGAGTGAAAAATCAACCTAGAGAATGGAAGGAAATATTTTCAATTCATGTATGTGATAAGAGGTTAATATCATAAATATATAAATAACCTCTACAATTCAACAACATAAAAACAAATAATTCAATTAAGAAAATGAAGATCAAAACTATGAACAGTAAAATTATAACAAACTCACAACTATCAACAACTGAACCTAAAAACAAAAACAAACTAAGCAAACAACTAGAACAGGAACAGAATCACAGAAATGGAGATCACATGGATGCTTATCAGTGGGGAGGGGTGGGGGAAGAAAGGGAGAAAAGGTATAGGGAATAAAAACAGTTGGTAGGCACAAAAGAGACAGGAGGAGGTTAAGAACAGTATAGGAAATGGAGAAGCTAAAGAACTTATATGTACAACCCGTGGACATGACCTAAGGCGGGAGGGATACTAGGGGGAAGGGGGGTGCAGGGTGGAGGGGAATAAAGGGGAGAAAACTTGGGACAGCGGTAATAGTATAATCAATAAAATATATTTTTTAAAAACAAAATGAACAAAAGACTTGAATAGACATTTCTGCAAAGATTATATACTTATGGGTCACAACCATATAGGGAAATACAAATCAAAACCACAATGGTATCACCTCACACCCATTAGGCTAGCTAGTATTAAAAAAAACATAAAATAACAAGTATTGGTGAAGATATAGAGCAATTATAAATTTTGTGCACTGTTGGTGGGAATGTAAAATGGTGCAACCACTGTGGAAAACAGTAAGTTGGTGTATTAAAAATTAAAATACAATTACCATATCATCTTGCAACTCCACTTCCATGGAGTGTCCAAAAGAATTGAAAGCAGGGTCTTAAAGAGATATTTGTACACCCATGTTCATAGCAACATTATTCACAATAGCCAATAGGTGGAAGCAACCCAAGTGTCCACTGACAAATAAATGTTTAAAGAAAATGTGGAATATTATTCAGCCTTAAAGGGGATAAAAATTCAGACTCATTCTACAACATGAACCTTGAAGACATTATGCTAAATGAAATACTCCAGTCACAAAAAGACAAATACTACATAATTCCACTTTCATGAGATGTCTAGGGTAGTCAAATTCATAAACAGAAACTAGAATGTTGTTTGTCAGGGTCTGGGAGAGGGGAAAATGGGATGATACTGTTTAATGATGCCATTCCATTTTGCAAAATGAAGAAGTACTGGAGTTTTGTTTTGCAACAGTATATACTTACTACTACTGACCTGTACACTTAAAAATGTTTAATATGATACATTTTATGTCATATGTATTTTACCACAATTTTTAAAAAGCTACTTCATTGAGTACCTATCATATGTCAGCCACTATGGCCTGTTCTTTAATGACATATTTTTTAAACAACTTCCAAATGCAGGACTCCCTATATTCCCATTTTATGGACATTGAAGTTGAGGCTCCAAGAAATTTTCCATCTTTCATGTTCTCATAACCAGTTGAACCTGGCTACAGACTTAGATATCCTGGGTTTCAGTTCTAGTTTTCCTATTGATTTGTTGTGGGTTTCTGGACAGTTAGAGAACCTGAGATCCTATGTTTCCTCATCTGTCAATTGAACACAGTAAGAGTGAATGCCTTCTAGATTTATGTAAAGATCAAAATAGATGGTGTATGTTAAATGTTTCCAACAGTACCTGGCACATAGTAAGTGACCAGTAAAGGTGAATTTTGTATGATTAGGATTATTGTCATTTACCCAGATATTTCTGGCTCCAATAACTAAATTTTTAACACTCGTGTGATGCCAGGATCTATGAATATCTTAGGGCTAGATCATCATATCCTCAGATAATGATCAAAACTGTATCAAGAACATTGAATTCCATGTATTCTACCTGCATTGATATCATTTATCTTAGGAATACAAAAAGGTACATAAATAATTCCTTCCATTTATTGACAGGTGCTGTGTACTTGGACTGTGCTGATCTCTAATGCTCAAATCATGTATGACAGCAGTAGTAGTTAAAAATTACTAAAAGTTGAAAGGTCAAGATGAAGGTATAGGTAGATACACTTTGCCTCCTCTCACAACCAAAAGGACAACAACAAATTTAAAAACAAAAATAACCAGAACTGCCAGAAAATCAAACTGTATGGAAGTCCAACAGCCAAGGAGTTAAAGAAGAATCATTCATCCAGACTGGTAAGAGGGACAGAGATGGGAAGCTGGAGTGGAGAGGATGCACAGCAAGGCAGCGGTTGGAAGACTGGGTGGTCCCACATTTGCATGCAAGTAAACTGAAAGAAACAACTGGGGAGCGAGACAGACCGCACAACCCAGGGTTCCAGCACACAAAAAGAAAGCCTCAAAACCTCTGACTGTAAAAACCTGTGGGGGTTAAGGCAACAGGAGAAACTCCCAGTCTCACAGGAGAGTTCATTGGAGAGACCCACAGGATCCCAGAATATACACAAACCCACCTACCCAGGAACCAGAACCAGAAGGACCCAATTTGCTTGTGGGTAGTGGTGAGGGAAGTGACTGAAAGCCCGTTGAGAGCAGAGCAAGGGGCATTGTTCCCTCTCTGATGCCTCCCCCACATACAGCACCACAAGGCAGTGAAGTGGGTTGCCTCACCCCAACAAATACCTAAGGCTCCACGCCTTAGAACATAACAGCCTCCCGGAAGAAAAAATTTTGGCCCAAATGAAAGAACAGATCAAATCTTCAAAAACAGAACTTAGCCATGAAGAGATAGCCAACCTAACAGATGCACAGTTCAAACACCGGTAATCAGGATGCTCACAGATATGATTGAGTATGGTTACAAAATGGAGGAAAAAGTGAAGGCTATGCAAAGTGAAATAAAGAAGAGTATACAGGGAACCAAAAGTGAAGGGAAGGAAACCAGTATTCAAATCAATGATTTGGAGCAGAAGGAAGAAATAAACATTCAACCAGAACAGAATGAAGAAACAAGAATTCAAAAAAATGAGGAGAGGCTGAGGAACCTCTGGGACAACTTTAAACGCTCCAACATCTGAATCATAGGGGTGCCAGCAGGAGAAGAGGAAGAGCAAGACATTGAAAACTTGTTTGAACAAATAATGAAGGAGAACTTCCCTAATCAGGCAAAGAAAATAGACTTCCAGGAAGTCCAAGAAGCTCAGAGAGTCCCAAAGAAGTTGAACCCAAGGAAGAACAAATCAAGGCACATCGTAATTACATTACCCAAGGTTAAACATAAGGAGAGAATCTTAAAAGTAGCAAGAGAAAAGGAGAGAGTTGCCTACAAAGAAGTTCCCATAAGACTATCAGCTGATTTCTCAAAAGAAACCTTATAGGCAAGAAGGGGCTGGAAAGAAGTATTCAAAGTCATGAGAGGCAAGGGCCTACATCCAAGATGACTCTATCCAGCAAAGCTATCATTTAGAATGGAAGAGCAGATAAAGTGTTTCCCAGATAAGGTAAAATTAAAGAAGTTCATCATCACCAAGCCCTTATTATATGAAACGTTAAAGAGGCTTATCTAAGAAAAAGAAGATGATCAAAAATATGAACAGTAAAATGACAAGAAACTCCCAACTATCAACAACTGAACCTAAAAAAACAAAAACAAAAACAAACTTAGAAAACAACTAAAACAGGAACAGAATCACAGAAATGGAGATCATATGGAGGGTTATCAGTGTGGAGTGGGAGCAGGGGAGAATGGGGGGAAAGGTACAGGGAATAAGAAGTATAAATGAGAGGTACAAAAGAGACAGGGGGAGTTTAAGAATAGTATAGAAAATGGAGAAGCCAAAGAACTTATATGTACGACCCATGGACATCAACTAAGGAGGGAGGATACTGGTGGGAGGGGGCTGCAGGGTGGAGGACCATAAAGGGGAGAAAAAAATAGAACTGTAATAGCATAATCAATAAAATATATATTTTTTAAATTATTAAAAGCTTACAGTCAAACAAGCTGGTAGATGTATCCAGTAAGGAACAACAAGCCCAGCTAGATTCAGCTGATTACTTACAGTCAGGAAAAGTAATATCAATATCCATTTCCCTTGTTCTACAGGTGACAACAAAACAAAACAAGGCAGAGGACAGGAATCATCAGTGATGTAGAACTCTGTTGCTTAGAAGTCATTTCTATACTGCTAGGCATTAGATCACTCTATATCCTTCAACTATACTCTATCATGTGGGGGAAGCAAGAAGTCATGGAACCAGAAAAGTGTACAGCTGCCGGTGGCAACCTCTCCCAAAATATTGAGATGGTGAGAAATGGACATGTAGCAGTATTTCCATGTTCTTGGAAGATAACAGGGCATTCTACTCAACTCCAGGCCTAACTGTAGTTGGAACTTACCTACATGGTCCATATACAAGTCTGTCAGTTTGCTGGCACAGAACAGTCCTCCTACATACACCATGTGCCAGAAGTAATCTGATGCTCATGACAGCCAATGGAGGAGGATCTTGCCTTGAGTCCCACATTAATTTAAGATAGGTGAAGATATCTGACTAAAGGGCCCAATTCTTTCACTGTACATCAAAATGACTTCAGTTTTACCAGTGTACCAGGTATACACTGTCATTCCAACTGGGCTATAGGACCTTTGAATATAGAGAGCAAGATTTAACCTACTTTTATACTGCTGATACCTAATTCAGGGCAAAATAAAGTAGGTACTCATAGAACAATTGTTGACTTATTCATTGGAGATTCATTTTGTACTTAACACATGACCCACTTGATGGAGTTTAATTGTTTCTCATGACAATTTGTTAACACAATCTCTGTAACATAGGGGGTTGTTTTCTTAAATGGGGCAACAGAAGAGTAACTGTGTGACTTGATATTAATTCATGCCTTATTTCTTGCCTGGGGTGGGGAGAGAAAGAGAGAGAGAGAGAGAGAGTCTCTCTTTCCATTGCGAGTGGAGTAACATAGTGGTAAAAAATTTGACTGTGGATTCAGGATATTATATAGGTTTGATACCAGGCTCTGTTATTCTTTGCTAAATAACCTTGGGGATAATTTGCTTGAACTTCCTTGTCTCTATGATTCCTCATCTCTAAAATATGAATAAGGCCAGTACTTACTTCTTGGACATATTTTTAAGTATTAAATTATATATACATATATACACACACATATATACATAAACACACATTTATATGTATGTATATATGTATATGTATGTGCATATAAACAGTGACTGGAACATAACGAGTACTCACTAAATTATTCCTGGGCCACAGTTTATTATGTCTCAAAACTGTCAGCTTTTCAGCCCCTTCTGGTGTGGCTCAGTGGACTGAGCACCAACCTGCTAACTAAAAGGTTGTTGGTTTGATTCCCAGTCAGGGTACATGCCTGGGTTGTGAGCCAGGTCTCTAGTTGGGGGGAGTGAGAAAGATAACCAATGTTTCTCTCCCTCTCTTTCTCCCTCCATTCCCCTCTCTAAAAAGTAGACAAAATATTTTTAAAGAACAATTTTAAAAAATTGTCTATTTTTCAAATCACCCAAAATTGTAGCAGCACCTTCAAAATTCTGGAGATGTGGTTTCCTACAGTGTTTCCTCATCTTATCCTATTTGATATGAAGTCAACCTTACCTAAAGGGTATGAGATTATTTTTAAAACTCCATGTTACATCTGTTGTGGGCAGAACCATGTCACCCCAAAATTCATATGTTGAAACTCCAGTACCTCACAATGTGACTGTATTTGGAGATAGGGCTTTTACAGAGGTGATTAAGTTAAAATAAGGCCATTAGGGTGGGCGCTAATCCAATCAGACTAGTGTCCTTATAGGGAGAGAATTTGGATACACAGTGAGACACCAGGGATATATATACACACAGAGAAGGAGAATGTGTGGACACAGTGAAAAGATAGTCACATGAAATTCAAGGAGAGAGACCTCACACGAAACCAAATCTTCCAACACCTTGATCTTGGACTTCAAGCTTCCAGAACTGTGAAAAAAATTTCTATTGTTTAAGCCACCCAGTCTGTGGTATTTTGTTACAGCAACCCAAGCAGATAAATAGAATACATGTTGTCACTTTTTCTAAACTGAATGCAGGAAATGTGCCTGATTTCTTTCTCTTACCCCAGCGCACACAGTCTGGCACATAGTAGGTACATAATAACTACCTGCTCACTGTACAGTGAACTATATTAGGCTACCATTTACTGAGCATCTACTGTGGCAGAACGACAGGGTTGGGGGAAGATTGAGAGTAGGGGGATTTTGAGTCACATAGATCTGGACTTAAACTCTGTTACCAACTTTGTACCTGAGGGGCCTGGCCAACCTTCTGTGTCCTCCTCCATGCAGTGAACTGACTTAAAGGGCACACTCTGGGTTCAAGCTACCTGCTTAATGTCAGCTTTATTACTAACTTTCGGTGTGACCATGGGAACTTCTGACCCTCTGTGTGCCTGAGTTCCCTCATTTAAAAAATAAGTTTAGTAAACACTTCCAAAAGATGCCCACTGTGACCCTAGAGCTCCCTCTGTTCTTGCTGTATATTTTCTAGGTGAAAGGCATAGCTATTATTCAGGGTTACCCTGACATAATAAAACATGTGAACCCACGTATTAGTGGAACTGTTGAATACACATGAGATCCTTTACTCTCACAAGGAGACAGTGCTCTCAAATATGTTTCTTTGGCCACTCATCCCCAGTCCATTCCAGTCTGCAGCTTCTTCCTTTGTGTCTCTGCTTTGCAGTCTCAAGATACCACTAAAAGACTGCTAATTCTTCACATTAAGTCCTTTCATGTAATTTGTCTGTGTGTCTACCTACAACATCAGATTCTGAGATGCTTGAGAAAAAGTATCAAGTTATGTTGGTTTTTCCTCATCCAAAATCCAGAACACTTCCTGAATCTTGCCATAGGAAGAAAACTAAAAATAAATGCAACAAAAATTTTAAAAGCTAGGAAATTATTGGAAAATGAATTCAGAAAGAATATAGATAAAATAAACCTGATTCCTTTCTGCTGCATTAAATACTTCATATATGTTCTTGAATGCACTCCCCATTACATTTGGAATATAGCATATTATTCCCCTTTTCTCATATGAAATTACTGGAACTCAGAGAAGTTCAGGGTCATTTCCATGGTCGCAGAAGTGGTAACAGAATGAGCATGAATATAGGCAATCTCCATGTGTTTATGGATGATGTAAAAAAGTCTCATAGAAAAAGGTGCTAGGGCTACATACAGTTGCCACGTTATACCAGTCGAGTTCATTTAGGATCAGGGGAAGGGTTTCAGTCTCATTTTCAACAAGTGGCCAATCTTGGTACTGCAGACAAAGGGGCAGTACAGTTCTTAAAACTTTAGTATTGCTCATCCACCGCCGCCCTTACAACACTCCAGCCAGCACTGCAGGGGTATGACTTGATCGGATTTGAGTTTATGGCTGAGGATGCAAAAGGCAGGGTAAGGTAGAGCTGCCGCCCAACCGAAGACACAAAAGTGGCCCAGGTATCTCTACTCTCTTCGTCTTCGTCCCGCATCTCCAAAGTCACCCAAACTGCCCCCACCAGTGTACCCACTTTGCTAATGGAACCAGGCGAACGCGTCCCCCTCTTTGTCCAAAGTGAAGTCAGAAGTCTGACAGGCACAGAGCACTACAGCAGTAAAGCCAACAGACCAGGGAATCGGCTCCAAATATCCATAACCATATACGTTGCCTTGACGACAAACGTGTACCCCAGGGAGAGGGAGTTGGGCGCGGACGGGCCTCAGCTGCGAGGGCGCCGCCACCCTCCTGCTGGACGCCTTCGGGTACCCAGGCCTGGCGCACTACACCAGGGCCTGCCACTGCGACGAGGTTGGACTTGAGCCTGGTCCCGGCCAAGCCGCGCGTTCTGGATCGCAGCTGCAGGATACTCAGGAAGAAGCAGCACCGCCTCTACCCTCGGGCTCCGGGCTCGCGCTGCGCGCCCGGGCATCAGCGCGACGGCACCGCACAGGAAGCCGGCCCTGCGCAGCTTCTGCGGCAGCGGCAGGGCGCAGACTTTGCACACATCTGCCTCTGAGCCGGCGTTCACGGCGTCCCTCCGCACTGCCTGGACGCGGGCACCGTGCGCAGAGCGGTCGTGGGGCTCGACGGTGGCCACCAAGGGGCACGGGGCCCCCCAGAAGGCGTCGTCCGAGGGGTCGCCCGCCTCCCCTCCCTAAGAGGGCCAGTGCCTGGGGCCGCAGCATGCCTGGATCGTGCCCGTGCCCGAGTGAGCGCCCCCCAGGGAGCCGCCTCCGTGCTTGTTGCAATTCTTGGGCGAAAGAGGTCTGTTTCTGCA
>PVJD01012649.1:0-38500 GCA_004026545.1 Mormoops blainvillei | reverse complement strand
ATACACAATAGTTTTGGCATATTATGCTTTATTATTTCAAGTAAGGTAAAAACACAACTGAAACACAAAAAAAGATCCGTGTAGTGTATGGAGAAGGTGCTGTGACTGATCGAATGTGTCAAGAGTGGTTTGCAAAGTTTCAGGCTGGAGAGTTCTCGCTGGACGATGCTCCATGGGCGGGTAGGCCACTTGCAGTTGACAGCGATCAAACTGAGACATTAACTGAGAACAGTCACCGTTCTACCACGTGGGAGACAGCAACATACTCAGAGTATCCAAATCAACGAAGTTATTGGTGAACATGAAGAATGTGTCTTTTATTTTACGGTCAAAACTATATGGACTTTTTGACCAACCCAATATTTATATTTACATTTACACTTGTATTTATGTATATGCACGTGTGCGTGTGTACACACACACACATACTTATAAGCACATACATGCACATGTAGAAAAGCTGAGTCATGTGGTAGCTGTGGAAGGATGGGGGAGAAGGGTAGGTGGCAGAGAGGGCAGGAGGGAGCTTCGGCCGCATGTGGCAGTCACAGTTATCACAGTTGTCATGGCCACCCTCACCTGCACCGGGTCATAAGTGCCAATGCCAACACACGAGCACCATTTCAAAATTTTACTGCCTTTCAAACCATCAAGATCTCTTTGGTGAGAAGGAAACCGAAACATTCCCTAGGTTAAAAAAATAAAGATAATTTTAGGAACTAACCAAAAAGAAAAACAAACACTGTTGGCTTTGAAATATGTCCGTGTTACCCAAAAATGGTGTGGCACTGAGTTCAGGGAAAAGGACAAGTGCTCAAAAAGCTTTTAGTTCAAGAAGCGGGAGAGAAGGATGAAAAGAAATGGCTCTGCGAAGCAGCAGTGGGGCGCCCGAACTCCGATGCGGGCAAAAGCAAGAAAGATGCATGCACCCCCCGCCCCCACAATTCACAGAAATCCCAGCGTCCCCAGGACGAGAACACGTGATTTGAAGGGTTTCACAAAAGCATTGTGTTTGGAGCCACATTATAGATGCTCTGTCATTGAAAATAGAAAAGAATGAACTTGAAAACCCTAGAATCTATGGCAAAATTATGAGTCCATTGACATAACAAGAGTGGGTAGAGCCACACGAGAGGGAGAACACTCTTCTGTCCCATAACCTAGTAACAACTGTCCCTAGCCAGAAAAGAAGAGACTTGGGAGGGGAAAGCTTGTGACTGGGACCTGAACTTTCTCAACGCCCCAGGCCAGTGGTTCCAGCTGGTGTCATACCACTTCCCTCTTCTGTCAAGGAACAGCTTGAAGACGTTTATTTTTAACATCTCACAGTGCTCCTTGGAATTGGGTTGTGACACACGAATGCATTAATGAGCCTGAGGGGGCGGTTTCTACAAAAGGTAAACTCGGGCTTATCATATGATGTAGTCATTCTACTCCCAGGTATTTACCCAAGAGATATGAAAGCATATGTCTGTACAAAGACATATCTGCAGACGATCTGTAGCAGCTATTTGTAATGGCTGAACGCTGGGCACAATCCAACACCCTTCGACAGACGAACGACAGACAAAGGTGGTATCCGAACGCAACTGAACGTTACACAGCAACAGGAAGGAATAATCCACGCACATATACTACAGCATCTATGAATCTCATCATAATTATACTGAGTAGAAGAAATGAGTCAGACCAAAAAACTGCCCGTGGTCTGGCTCCATTATATCAAACTATAAGAAATGAAAACTAATACAGAGTAACAGAAATCATATCAGTTTCTGGGGATGGGGCAAGAGAAGGGGGATTTCAAACAGACATAAGCAAACTTTTGGAGGTGATAATTTTGTTTATTATATTGATCGTGGTGATGGTTTCAGGAGTCCATACATATTCAATATATCAAAATTTATCAAACTGTCACTTTAAATACGTGTGGCTTATTTGTCCATTGTGCCCTAGTAAATCTGGTAAAAAATAAATTACCTGCTATAAACACAATATTGTTAAGATGTCAGTTCTTCCCCACTTGATCTATAGATCCAATGCAATCCCAGTCAAAATCCCAGCATGCTATTTTGTGGATATAAGCAAATGAATTCAAAAGTTGACAGGAAAAAGCAAAAGGCTCAGAATAGCCAACGCAATATGGAATGTAAAAAACGAAGTTGGGGGGCCGAACTTGAAGACCTGCTATAAACCTACAGTAATCAAGACAGCATGGCATTGGTTAGAGACAAACAGACCAATGGAGCAGAACAGAGAGCCCAGAAACAGACCCAGGCAAATAGAGCCAACTGATCTTTGACAAAAGAACAGAGGCAATTCGATGAAGAAAAGATGGAGGATAGTCTTCTCAGTAAATGAGGCCATTTTGACTTTCGTATGCAAAAAGTGTGAATTTAAACAAGTGTACAAAAATTAACTCAAAATGGATCACAGACCTAAATGAAAAACTTGAAAACATAAAACTTCTAGAGATAAACATATGAGAAAATCTAGATGATTTTAGGTACAGCACCAAAAGTACAACCCATAAAACAAAACAAAATGATAAGTGGGTCTTCATTAAAGTCAGAAACTTCTGATTTGCAAAAAAGACTATTAAGGAAAAGAAAGGCAAACCACAGATTGGGTGAAAATCTTTGCAAGACATATCTCTGATAAAGGATTGGTATCCAAAATATATACAAAAATCTTAACAGTAGAAGATGCAGTCCAACTAAAAATGGGAAAAAGATCCAAACAGGCACCTCACTAAAGAAGAGACGCAGATGGCTAAGAAGCATTTGAAAAGATGCTCAGCGTCATTTGTCACTAGGGAACTGCAAATTGAAACGAAGAGATTCCACTACACACCCACGAACATGGCTACAACCCCACGCAGCAGAAAGGCGGACGAGGAAGTGGAGTGACAGAAACGCTCTCTCACTGCTGGTAGGGGCGCGAAATGGCGCGGCTGTGCTGACGGGCGCTTGGCAGACGATCTGCACCAAGTTAAGCACAGTCTTACCCTGTGACAGAGCAACTGCACTCCTAGGTATTGATTAACTGGAGTTGAAAACGCTGTCTACACATAAATATGCACATGCATGTTCCCAGCAGCTTTACTTTGGCTGGTCACCAAAGACGCTAAGAAACCAAGACGTACTTCCATGGATGAACGGATAAACAGTGGTACATCCATACAGTGGAATGTTATTCAATTATTTAAAAAATGAGTTATCGAGCTATGTAAAGACATGGGGGAGACTCAAACGCACATTGTTCAGTGAAAGAGGCCACTCTGAACAGGCTGCATAGTGTATGATTCCAATTACACAACCTTCTGTAAGAGGTAAAATTATAGAGACAGCAAAAAGGTCATTGACGAAGCCCAGAGAAGTTTCAGGATGGTGAAAACATTCTGTATGATTCTGTCATGTAGGGTCCATGACATCATGCATCAGTAAAAAACCCACAGACCTTTCCAGCACAAAGGGTCAAGCTTAATTCGTGACAATTTGAAAAAATAATTTAGGAGGTCGGGAGAGCCCAAGAGATAATGCAGAGGATAACGAGAGACCCTAACAGCATCACAGTAACGTATCAAATCACCGCATGGGCGGGGGCGGGGCGCTGGCCTAAGCGACTTCGGAAACAGCGTCTGTGGCGTTAAAGGAGGGCTCACAGAAGCACTGCGCTCTCACTGATAATCCTTTCCCATTGGGGCACAGGTTAGAAATTCTGAGGATGCTCCACACACACACTGGGATTGGGCAATTGACTAAATGGGTGGTGGGTGCTGGGGGAGGGGTTCTCAATGCTGTAGTGCGAATTTACATAAGTAAGGGGAGGAGACTAGGATGGGCCATGGGGTAACGGATCAGAGTTGAAGATACTGGTAACAACACATCTTTATATTACAGTAGACGGGGACATTATATATAGAAATATTTATAGAAACATGTACATACACCAGTTAGTACGTGCACGTGTATTTCTTTGCTCTGTCAGCTGAACGGGTTCAGATGCAAGGACATCCCAGCAGCTGCACGCACATCTGATGTTTGGATCTTGGTTTCTAATACCGCCCTCCAGCAACAGTAACCCGTGCTTCTTAAAGCAATGGCTGATTCTAGGACTAGGGTGTGAAATAAATAGGATGAGCCTGGGGCATCTTGTAGAGACAGAAAGCAAGAAAGTGCTAACACACACACACACACACACACACACACACACACTGAAGGGCGTATTTCAAAGGGGTACAGAGGGGTCAACTTAAAGCGTGCCCAGTGGTCAAAGCCGAAACAATTTATGCAAAACAAGAAATAAAGTATTGGATTATAACCCGAAGAATAAATATTAATGAGTGCATGCTGATATAGATAATTGAATAAATAAATAAACTGAGGAGAAGAGTCAATCCTTCCACACGAAGAATTCCGACTAAATTCCGTAGCTACCCCACCATCAGGGAGGGGAAGTGTAACTCCTTGCTCCTTGAGGGGGCAGGCGGGGGCTACACAGGCTGACTTCCTTCCAGAGAGAAGGGTAGAGAAAGGCAGGAAGGAGTGACTTTACAGGAGAAAAAACATTAACAGTGGTAAGTCATGTTGCTTGTATGTACCCTTGACACAACATGACTAAGATGACACTTTACCTCTGTGCGGTCTTCTTCCCCCAAACCCATGCTCCCCGTATAATCATGAAAAAGTATCAAATTCCAAAAAAGGCACATCCTACAATATAGCTGATTACTACTCCTCAATACTGTCCAAGTCAAGAAAAACGAGGAAGGTCTGAAAAATTGTCACAGCCAAGATGAATCTAAGGAGACGTGACAATGAAATGTAATGCAGTACCCAGGATGGGATTCTGAAACAGGAAAGGAACATCGGGAAAAAACTAAGAAAATCTAAGTAAAGTATGGACTTTAATTCACACTAATGTACCGATAGTGGATCATCAACTGTAATGAATGGACCACGCTAACATAAGGTGTTAACGACCGAGGGGACTGTGTGTGTGTGTGTGTGATCATATAGGGATACCTTAGAGCTCAATTTCCGTGTAAATCTAATGCTGTCCTAAAATATAGTCTGTGGTTTTAAAAAAGCAGAAGTACATGACTTGTGAGGTACAGAGTACGGGCCAGCCCCACGGTGTCTAGACTCAAAGACCAGGTTCCTTCTAGGATGTACAAACGGCCCTGCGTTTGCCAATGAGTGACTAATACGAAATATTTCCGCCAAGGCCAGTGCTGTCGGGACGGGCTGGAAAGCCCATCCTGTCACGAGCCAGGCCTTTTCTGCGTGCCCTGCCTGTCTCTCTGAATAGTTAATACTGCTCATGTGCAGAGGGAGGGGGGCGGGGTGAAGACACCGTCGTACCCCCTACAGAGTTTATGGAAGCGCAGGAACATAGACCATATACAACTTAAGCCGTGTGTTTATGTCTGGGAATATATTAAATGCCATCTGCCGGACCATTTGCCATGTCATAAATTAAGGCGGCATCAGCAGCGCTACAATGCCAGGGAGCACTCTGCCGTCTTCCAGTTTGATAGTAAATGGGTTTTGTTACCAAACTCGCCTTACAAACATGAAAAGAACAGTTGGAAGCCTTCTGGAAGAGCAGATGGTCTTGGAGGCTTCCCGGGGCAGGCTCTCTGTGAAACTCACAGGGTTTACGTTTTCTTTGCTGTGAAGAGCCCACTGCGGTGGTGTTGCCCTCGAGGGGAGTGAGTGTTCTGGGGGCAAGGTTAAACCCCGGCTCTCTGGCTTTCTCCCTGTGGGGACTGGTATAGGTTTATGTGGCTTCTTGGAATGTCAGCTTTCTCACCTTGCAGAATTCTTTGGGGATTTAAACAAGAAAATTCTGTCTATCTCTAACTGTCCTTGACCAGAGTGAGAAATATATTTTACACGGTGACCTAATGTGCATACACACACACACACACACACACACACACATACACACACACACACACAATTGAAACAAAATTTTCGTTAAACAAAATGAATCCTTGCAATGGATTATACCCTTTGATATTTTCCACTCTAGTCTGTTCTGTTCTGTCCTCTAATATTTCATAGGCAACTCAGTAAGTTATTTTAGATCTTACGAACTGCAGATTAAAAAACATTAAGATAATATATTTAACCACAGAAAAAAGCGCCGGGCACGTGAGAGGCATACGATCGATGATAGCGGATAGCGTGACTCTCATCAACGGCACTGTTATGAGCTGCGGCAAGGCGACGCGCAAACGCAGAGCGTCAATAGCAGCGGGTAGGCCCCACGGAGTCAGTCAGGGGCAAGTCCCTTCCTGCTGCACAGCGTCCACCGGCAAAGCAGCAGTGTCTCGGGAATTCGGTGTCCTTAGAGAAGCCCCAAGCTTCCTCCCTCGGCTCCTTTCTGCCCCCCACAGGGTCATGGCCTCTCTCCTCCTCCTTTTCCTGCTATTTCCGGGTCCTTGGCAGGGCTGAGCCCCAGACGACCACAGCAGTGCCCTGCCCATTCAGGCGCCCATATTGGATTCCTCCTCTTCCCCATCTCCCTTCCATACTACCACCTCCAAAATCAGGTTCTTGTCCCCCATCTAGCCTTGGGGTCTGCTGCTGGGAGAACCCAACCACAGACAGCACCCAGTGCCAGCCAAGGCGGCCCCACGCATATACGGGGGCGTTAAGACCGACTTCCACCCGTGTGGGCTCCAGGCACCTGTTGGGGACAGGCAAAGATGGCCCACCAATGCTTGGAACAGGGGCCAGCCTGGAGGACCTAGCTGCCCTTCTCCTTTGTCACTTCCTCTTCAGGGAGATGAAGCCTCTTACTCCATCTACACCGATCTGGTGGCCTAGGGCTTCTTCGGATAGTGTAGGACACCTAGCTGCCCATCTCTTTGTTTGCTTTCCAACCAAATCAACAAAGTGCTCTGGTCTCAAACATGGAATAAGTTTATTTGCTTCTTTTTCGTAAAAGGTATCTAATGCCATCAGGTCTCGAAGGGCCGCCCCCTGGTATAACTCACTGGAACGTCCACAAAACTGCATTTTCTTCAGACAGCACTTACCTTTCATTGGGCTTGTGCCAGCGATAATGATTCAGGTGAATTTTATCATTCCTTCCACCCTACTAGTAATGAACAAATTCAGTGTGCATTACTTGGGACTTGATCTCTGGCAAAACACTACTGGAACAAACAATTTGATTTGTCAACACCTTTACAAGGGCTCCTCAATCAATGTCACAAATCCAAATTTAAACAGCAAAGTACATTTGACTGCAAGACCCCGGACTGATTAGAGCTCCGAGTTCAGAGAATTGCTCCAGACAGGGCAGCAATCAGATTATTAACTCCACTCGAAAATACTCTCAGCTGTCCAGGATTAGCATGCATATTTTGATATAGATCGATAAGCAATCTCCTTTCTATAAGAAATGCCTGCAACATTCATTTGGCTGATCAAAGGTAGATATCAGCCGGCTGTGACAGCTGGCTATTGTGTCCCCGCTTTCTTTACAGAAGAGCCTCTGCTGAAAAAATATTCCCTGGCTCTTTCTCGGTTCACAGGGGAAGCCCGAAGAGACGCACGAGACCCCATCTCCCTCTCAACACCGAAACACAGTTAGTGCGGGAGGGACTTGAGTCTTGCTTTTGAGCTGACGACTCATTTTCACTGTGTTCACTGACAAAAAAAAAAAGAGGCACGTTTCTGACCACCCCCCTTGCCCCTTTCCCTCCTTTCTGACTTAGTTTCCACTGAAGAGGTGCTCCCACCTCTCCAACCGTGGGACTCTTGGAAAGACGGGAATCATCCTTTGCTACCTGGTCACCTCCTTGGTGAGATCAAAGCTCCCATACGAAGCCCTTGACACTGTGCTAAAACAGTCAGCCCAGGTTTAAACGCTGGGTGGGGGCATGACATTGACTTCGTGCTTTGAAGGCTGCTATTGGGTCTCTTAACCCTCGTCTCTCTCCCTGATTCTGTTATAAAATGTCATGCCCTTGCTGACAACCATTTCTCATTCAGACTCTGCCTGTTGCGTCCGTCTCAAACCCTTTCCCCTCATCTAACCCTCTGCCAACCAATTGACTCAGTACTGAAAACCTAACACACACCAACCAATTTTTTTCCTTCTGTCCAAAGACACCGGGAAACAAAAAAGCACGGTCAGGTTCCTCGAGGGATGGATTTCCAAGTGACAAATGCAAGCTATGAAACGGTTTGCACAGTTTTTTTAATTAAAAAAAAACAAAACATAATTGTGTTGATATGTTTGTATATATGTTCATGAAATACATACATATTCACTACATATATTTCCACATATGCATGCATACACACACATATATGAGAATATCCTGTAGTCACTGGTGACAGAAGTGTAGATCCGTGGGAGACTTTAGATTTTGCTTGCCTATTTCTGTTCTGCTGGGAAACCTTTATACTGTGTTTTAATTCAGGAAAACAATTACTTGGGAAATGAGAATCAGAGCTGTCTCCCACATAGTCTCACGGTGTGTGTCTGATTTGTTCTGAAACTTCCTGCCATGAGATGTCCATGTGTTTATCTGAGGGTGTAAGGTCCCCCGAAGCCAAGATGGCGTGTGTGACGGTCAGTCTCCGTGAGCACGTCACTGCCCTCGGGTCAGTAATGCGGCAGTGGCTTGGCGTGTGCCAGGTGGGCGGTGACGTGCTTTTGAGGTTGATTTGATTTGTTCTGAAACCCCCCGGTCTGAGTGGGTGGTGGCAGGGGGGTAGCCCCAGTGAGCGAGTATCTGCCTCTTAGTGTGGTCTGAAGTGACGGCGCATGGGACAGAGTTGCCTATGGTTCCCCTGAAACTACACAACTAGAGAATGTTCAGGTAGTTGCAGTTGAACACTGTTTTCACAATAAGGTAAAAATAAGCAATAGCTTTTAACTTTATACCTTCAAGTTTTGAAGCACATGAAACAGTGTTTCCTTGAAATGTATAATTTTCTTCTGTCTGGAAACAGGATATGTCAAGCCTACGCCTTGTCCAGGTGACTTCGAATGTTTACAAGTGGGATTAAGGGACACACTTTGAATTCCTTATAAAGAATATCGTGTGCAGGCTTTGATGTTATATCACTATGATATCACTGAATCTTCACAGCAATGTGGTAGGCTGCGCGTGTTTACTCCCATCTTACAGGTGAGGAAACTGAGGCTCCAATGGTTAAATTAACTGCCTAGGGATTTCCATTCAGACCTAACCGTAAAGCTAGAGAGAAGAGACTCATATTCCCGTGGCATCGGAAACGCTCACCGTGAAATGATACAACCGGTTTTTAAAGCTAGAGGCAAGAACTGTAGGTTGTGAAAGTGGTATTTGTGAAACTCTCTCTCAGAAAAACAATCGAATTGATTCTAATGATGAATGCGGATGAAATATTGCTTACGGGTCTAACATTCTAACAGAGGAGCTAAAGAGCTCTACCTTTTCTGACAGACCCTACTTGTGGCAAGACAGAGCACCTAGCTCCATTAAATAATAACACGAGACAGAAATACACGCAAACACAGCTCTCACTTGGGGCATGCTTCCGGCTCTTTCTGATTAACGTGTATCCAGGCTGGACCTTGTATTAGACGGGTAACTGTGGTCAAATTTCTTAATCAGTGTGCGCCTTCTCTGCTAAATAGGATGATAACAACAGTGTTCACCTCATAAGCTGCTGAGGTGTGAATGACATGACACACGTGAAGTACTTAGAACAGCACACTGGGTAGAGATTACACGTTATTGACAACAATACGCTTTCTTCCTTATCTATCCAGACAATCAGAAGCTAGAAAATAAGTTCTTTCTTGTCCCCTGTTTTTAATAGATTCTTCTGCTTCTAGCATTTTCTGACCCACTAAGACCTTTAGTTTTGCTCTCCTTTGCTGTGAAGACTCAGACCTTTAGCTAAAGAAATTGAAAATGACTATACAGTTGACCTTTAAACAATGTGGGGTTAGTGGCTCTGAACCCTATATAACTTTTGACACCCCCAAAACCTTAACTATTAATAGACTACTATTGACTGGAAAGCTTACCAACAAAATAGTCAATTACATCATTGTGTATGTTGCATGTACTACACACTCTATTTTTACAATAAAGTAAGCTAGAGAAAAGAAAATGTTATTAAGAAAATCATAGGGAGGATAAAATACATTTACAGTGCTTGTCAAATGTTCTTAAATTTTCAAAGTGATCTAATTTGCTCTTTCTCTCCAGAAACACCTGAGATGAGGCAGACACCGAATTAGTTAAGAGTCATGAAGCACCTACTAGGAGCCAGGGCTCGTGCGAGGGGCCCGCAGGCCAAAATGCTAAGGTACTTTTGCCCTGTGAAACCACACGGACTCATGAGAGGCTATTAGTCGTCTTTGAAATACAGGCGCATGGCCGTGAAGTCAGGTGCCCAGTGAGCATCAGAAACTACGCCCCCGTTTCGTCCCGTGACGGTAGGGGCCAGAAGCCTGCGAGCCACAAAGGCCCTGCCTGGACAGGGAAGGAGGAGGACATGTTCGCCATGGTATGTTGGCACTCGTTAGCTACAACGGCAAGCTGGAGTTCTAGGTGGAATTAGAAATGGGAAAGCAGTCTAATTATCACCTGATAAACAAGTTATTGGTAGAAAGGCACTGTCCAAACGGTCGTCTATAGAGGAAAACCAAGAAGGGAACTGCTAGCCAGACTAGACCTTTTCTGTCCTTGGCCTTGATTTATACACTTCAGACTCGCATTCTGCTCCTCCCACCACGGGCTTCTGGTTTCAAAACTCACGTGTGCCATGTGCCTGACATGTTCCCGAAGCCATCGGCTCTAGCCGCCTCCGGGGCCAGGAATTTACAAAGGAAAGGGTTTTTCCTAAGGTCTGGTCACACGAGAACCTCACCGAAGTGGGAACTCAGCACCGCGCAGCGGGCGTGGATAAGCCCTGGACTCCAGGAGGCTGGTGTACTTGTCATTTCGCTGACTGTCTAAGTGGCAGGGCCTGCTGGTGTCATCGTCAGGGAAGACCACCCAGTGGCCTCTCACCGTGGCGACCACATTCTGCCTCCCTGGTGTCATGTGGTAGCTGCCTGCCGTGGGCATTCTCCTAAGTACCTATCCACTGCAATCTGTTACATACCATGCCTTGGAAAATGCTCTTCTTTCTCCCCGACTGAGGAAGAAAAATGGTTTTCATTTCTAGCCCAATAGCCTAGGACTTCTGCCACAAGAAAAGTGAATCAAACTTTTTGATCCACGTAGTCAAATTAAAAAGGACATTAGGATCATGTGACTAAGCAGCCCGGCCTGCCTCTTATATCAAATCACTGATCTTTCCTGGTGAGAATAATGTTGTTCACAAGGATTCCGACAACTTAAGGGCACACTGGATGAAAAATCTAGTTTTTCTCCTTGGCTGGCCGCAAATCAATCAAACGCCAAGTTTGTGAGATGCACAGTGGGCGTCCCTTTGCGAGGGCAGATTCTCCTTCCGGAGTGAAAGATGAAGTGTAAGAGGCAATGCAGATGATTGGATGGTTGCGAGAATCGACGACAAAGACCCCTCCCTGTGGAATAGGGTAATTCATTCTCGCTGAAGGCGCGAGAGGCCAGAGGACGGTTCTTGCTTCATTAACTTTCTCACTGGGACGCAGCCCTGACGGGGGCCGCCGGAGCGCGTGTCGGCACCCACAGGGAGGCAGAACCCCTGCCTTGAAGTGGTAGTAGAAGTAAAAGCTGCCGAAAGATGGTCGATCATTATGTGTCCCCAATACTCAGATGTTTTCCTTATTGTGTGAGGACAATGCCATCCTTACGCTGACTGGTCTGATTCGGGAAATTCTGGTGGTGTGTGAGTCAGCCAAATAAAGGCCATTTGGCAGGGTCGCATCATCTTGCCCTTAAGACCTCCTTCCAAATGAATTCTGGGGGTATTTCCTGTGTAGTATGTCAATGTCCCCCGCATAGTAGTTATTAAGTTAATGTTTCTCAAAATTGTTTCTTCATGAAAAAACACATTGTATGTGTTTGGCATACCATAGGCATTTAGTAAAGAATAGCTATTGTTAATAAATAAAGTATAGCATGCTATTAATGATAATAACATAATTTTTATCCTAAATTTTGTCTTTATAGTCTAGTGGGCAAAGCTGACAGCCTGTACCTGTAGTTCCACACACCGTGATACCAGCAGGGATGACTATATGGACAAAGCATTACAATCAAGCAGCAGAGAAGGGGCTGTCTTTGGGGTAGCTGAGGGAGGACTTGCAGAGGAGGTAGTGGCTGAGCAGTTTTGAAAGACAGACAGCAGTTAGAGGGGCGGCAGGTCTGGGTGTGCCGGGGAGGGCGCTTCATGCCCGGAGAATACCGCTAGGAGCAGCCCAGGCACAAACCCTCAGTTTGTTGCTGATCTGTAAGTCAGTCGGTTCGGGGAGGCTTTGGTTCGTCTTGCTAAATGTTCCACAGGCACTGGAAAGTGGTGTGAATTCTGCTTTTGTTGGGTAGTTTTCTATAACTATCAATTAGATCAGTTTGGTTGATAATACTTTTAAAGTCTTTTACATCCCTACTGATTCTCTCTATTCGTTATACCAATCAGTAAGGATTACTGGAATCTCCAAATGTAACTAAATTTTTCAATTTCTTTTTGCAGTTTTATAAGTTTTTGCTTTATCTATTTTGAATCTCTATTACAAGTGTATAAACTTGTAGGATTAACTCCTCTCAAGGAAATTACCCCATTATCATCACAAGAGTACTTTTTTGTGTGTTTGGTAATAGTCTTTGCTCTGAAATATACTTTGGTATTAATATCACCACACCAACTTTCTTTTTATCAGTGTTAGAATAGCATATTTTTTTCAAAATAAAAAAAAGTCCATTTATAGTAGGAAGCATGTAGTTGGGTTCTTGCTTTTTTCACCCAACCTAGTAATCTCTGCCTTTTAATTGGAATGTTTAGCCATTTACATTTAATATGATTACTGACATAGTTACATATAAATATTCCACCTAGCTATTGGCTTTGTTTATTTCATGTATTCATTGTTCTCGTTTTCTTCTTTCTCGAGTACTTTTTGTAGTCTTTTTTATGGTTCCTGTTTTATCTTTGTTGATTTATCAGCTATAATTGTTTTGTAATTTTAGTGGTTGATCTAGATTTTATGGTTCATTTTTAACTTTTATCACTAGCTAACTTCAAGGACTATTATACCAACTCACATAGCATAAAAAAAGTTTTAAACAATATGCTTTTAATTCTCCTTCCTCACTCATTATGCTATTGTTACCGTACATTTTATTTCTGTATGTTATAAACCTTATGCCTCATTGTTATCAATTTTCACTTAAAGAGTTAGTTTTTGTTTAGAGAAATTGAAATATCAAGAAAAAGTTTAGCCATCCATACAGTCACCATTCTAGAACTCTTCATTCTTTTGTGTGGGTCTGCATTTCCGTTTAGTGTCATCTTCCTTCTGCCTAAAGGACTCCCTCTAACGCCTCTTAGGTTATGAGCTTCCTTCTAGTTTTCATATATCTCAAAAAAGCCTTTCATTTTCTCAATTAAACTTTGTATTTTATAACAGTTTCAGATTTACAGAAAAATTGCAAGGATGGGTGGGAAGAAAGAGATGAAGTAAAAGAGGAGGGAGAACTCGCAAGCACTTGGAGAATGCCATTTGAGGTGACCAGCAACAGTCCAGAAAATGCCTTTCAGACACCATGCATGGGGAAGACAGTGAGGATGGAGGAAAGGCGGACTTTACAGACGCGTAAGGAGTATACACGACATGAACTGGTGAGTGGGTGGACACACTGTGGCGGGAACACGAGCTTCTGGTGCTGCCCATGATGCAGGGGGCACAGACGGCAGGGGGTCTGTGGCCACGATGCTGCTAGAAACCCGGATGTCGAGGTTGTGCCAGAGTCACCTCCACTGCTGTTTACAGAGGCGGCATGGAGGCAGACGAGCTTCCAGCTCCTCTGCGCCTTCTGACCTGTTGAGAACCCCGCCTCCTGGCAGGACCTCTCAGGAGCTCAGTGGGCAAGGGAAAGTCGGTGATGGAGTCTGCAGGCTCTCAGCCCCACAGGGACAGAGAATCAGACAGACGAGTGTGAGCAGAGAGCCCGTAACACATAACTGACACAGGGAGGAAGAGAGGAGGCGGGATCAGGGTGAATTCACTGCTTCCGACTGTGCTGAGAAGGAGGTGCCAGCAGGTTGTCCCAGGGGTCTGTCGATCACACCACAGTTTCTTTTCTACATGGAGACCCACATCAGCCCTTAGCTCAAAGAGATAAATCTCCGCGTCTGGCCTTGAGAGATGCGGAACTCCGGATGGGCGAGGCTGCCAGCCTGGGCTTTCCTGCCACAATAGTTCCCACAATTGTAATTAAGTAACTAATTCGGTGCGGCTCCCAACTCCACGCGGGCGGGTCGAGTTTGCTCAGGGCGGTTGTCTCTCTGTGTTCAGCAACCTGTGGGACCTGACGCCTAGTAAACAGTCAATAAATTTCTGCTGAATCACTGCATGCGTGACTGTTGAATGAATCTTGTTAGGGAAAGAGGAAGCATGGGAAACAAGTAAGACACAGCCAGATAACTGGCACGGGGCAGAAGAAACTGCCTTGCTCTCGGAGGTCAGGTGGATGTGGAGATACGGGAACGCATGCGCGAGGGGGTCAGAGGGGCCTCGTGCAGCGCGTGGCTGGCTGTCTGGGTCTGGACTGGAGGGGTGGAGGGACAGGCCCCGTCTCTGTCCTTGGGGACTCCTATTGTGTGGACAGTTGGGGTGAGGGGGGTAGCAGGCCTCTCTGGGTTCAAGGCCACCTACATTTTTGCCCCTGCCACCCGGAAGAGCGTGATTCCCTGTCTTCTATGGGAAAATACAAGGACTTGTCCTGAGATAAGAGACCAGAGGCTTTGGGGGATCAGCCAGTTTTATCCATGGAGCTGATGATGGGTATAGAATAATAAAGATTAATAAAAACTGATAATAAAGTGTTTATTTTTAAAGCAGTAAAATGCAAAAGCCCCAAGTTCAACTGGAGAAAAGAAGCTTCATTAAAAACAAAACCTTTCTAAAGGGCACTCGGACCTCGTATCCACATAAAAGCCCCGCACCGGGCACAGGGGACACCAAAGACCCAAAGGCCAAGGGTGAACACAGCCCGTGAAACCAGAAACAACGTGAGCGCGGTCCGAGGAGTGAGGCAAGAGCAGGGCGGGCCTCCGCGGCCGTGTGGCGTGTCCAGCCCTGTTCTCATTGGGGCCGATTACCCCCCGAGGGATTAGAGGAAGAGTTGGACGTGACCACTTGTACTTTAAAGTGATGACCCGAAGTGGAGAGGGGTCGTCTGAGAGCTGGGAACTGGAGGTGGGGTAAGGCCTGAGGGCCTGGGCACCTGGGGGCATCCTGGCGCCTTGTGCCCTCCCACGCCCAGGAAAGGCATGCTGGCATTTCTGACTCACTTTGCAGTGAGGTCCCCACTGACACAACTTGCCTGGCCGGAGTCAAGAGCTGAATTTAAGGGCAACATCGGGGAGCCCCGAGGGTGGGGGGCAGCATGCAGGAGGCTGTGCCGCAAGGCCTGGGGGAGGCGGCTGGGTGGAGACCCTCACCACCCAAGGTGCGGCCCCAGAGCAGCTGCCTCGGTGGCACGGGCAGTGCGGCAGGGACGGTTGGGCCACCACCAGCCTGGCAGAGGCAGAGTCTGTATTTGAGTGCGACTGACGCGGGCCAAGACTGACGCTCAGGCCCTGTGAGATGGGGACACTGGCCCCCGCTGGCCCAACCCCGCAGAGGGAAAGGTGAAGAACGAAGGAGACACACGCCGATCAGAAAGGGCCTCCCTTCAAAAAGCAGCCGTTGACAGGCGCTAGAGAAAAAGGACAGAGGTGTTCCTGCTGCACAGGTGGAAGGAGACCCAGGACAGCCCCCTGCCCTGCAGAAAGCACATGGCCAAGACAGGTGTCCTCCGACGGACAGACAGCCTGGGTGGGGATTACGTGTGGCTGTGGGTCAGGTTTCTCTGGGACGCACCGGTGCGCCCCCGGCCGGTTGGTAGTCTAGCCAATCGCATCTCCGTTTGTGCCCCACTTTCCTCATTTGCAACATGGGGGCAGTACCGGACATTATATGACAAGACGCGACGTGTGGAGAAGAGCGCCTGGGTCAGACCCAGGGCTCCGCGAGCGTCGACCGCCGCGATGATCTCGCGCAGCGTCCCCGGGATCTGTGAGCCGAGGCACCTGAAGGAACAACGGCGTCACTCGCCTCGTTGAGTTGTGATGGTAAATCGGGGCCCTGAAACTGGCTCAAGGCGGAGTGAGGCTTTAAGAGCTGCTTCCGGAATCACTGCTGCTGCTGCTGCTGTTATTGTCGTGGTTTGTGACCGTGTCCTCAAACCCCCCGTGTTTTCACTGCTCTTGAGCGCATGTAAGCCCAGCTGAAGCTCTGCAGATGAATTCCCCGCGGGTCCCCTTTGTAAAAGCACACCTCCCCTCCTGCACGCGCATGCGCACCACCGTCGGCTCCCTGGCAGTCCCTTCAGGGCAGGGGACAGGATGACCGGGTCAGGGGTCCAGGGTCTGCGCACATGGCTAAGGAGAAGCAACCTGGAGCCGCAATTCCACGGCGGGTCTTAGGCTCCGGGACGGGCAGCCAGCAGGAGCGCAGAGCGAAGCCGCTTCCTCTCTGCGGGGACCGCTGCTTGGAAGCTGCTGAAAGATGGTAATAACCCTCCAGGAGGCGAATGTGTTCAGAGGGGCCACCTGAGTCTTTGGAACCCTTTGTCTTCCCAGGAGCCTCTTTCCTTCCAAAGCTCTTCCCACACGTAAAAGTTTTTGCCTGATCCTGGCAGCTGTCTTCAGAGCAAGGAGGCTGAGGCCCGCCTGTCCATGCGGAAGTGCAGGCTCGCAGGGACGCAGCGACCTGCTGAAGGTCACCTGTCTGGGTGCAGCTCTGGTCCTACCCAGAAGCAGGTGTTTGCGCCCTCGTCTGGGACTTCCCTGGGATGGGGAGCAGCCGCCACTCAAGGGACTGTGTGTGTGATGGTCTGCCCAGCCCCGCTCCCCAAGTCTGCACGTACTGGTGGGCAGGGATTCTGTTTCCTTCCACTGCCCTTGTCCCGAGCATCTAGCACAACGCCCAGTACGTGACAGATTCTTAATCAGGACTGGCTGAGTAAACGCTGGCCAAACTCTTGAACTAGACCCCGTTAACCAGCAGGCCAGAGCATCTTGACACCAGCCTTCGAAGACAGCACCGGAGTGAAGAGGCACTCGGTAGACTGCCATCCCTGTCCGTGTCCATGAACGGGCCATCAGGCAGGTAGCAGCTAATTTGTCCCGCTGTTCACATCTGCGGGATGATAATAATAATAACTACCCCAGGCTGAGCACGGAGCTCTGTGCTGTGACACATGACACTTGGTCTCCCTTAAGCCGCGCAGCGGCCATCTGTGTACCGTGGATATCACCCCCATCCCAGCGGTGAGGAGGCCGGGCTTCTGGGAAGTGAACGGTCAGAGGGCACGGAGCCGGCAAACGGCAGAGCTGCGCTTCCGGCCCAGGTCTGCCCGGTTCTAAGGCTGTCTTCTCCGCTGTGTGAGACCATCTTGTTAAAGGGGCCGCCACTGCGGGGTTTCCAGTCACTGCCCACCAACCCTCCCTTAGACGCAGGTCAAGCCTGCGTAAAACAGCAAAGTGCTACTGGAAGGCTTCCTGTCTGGGGGGCTTGCCACAGACTCTGTGTCCCGATGGGTAAAGCTGGCAGGCACGGCAGAGCAGCCACGTGACTGCCCACCCACCTCCACCCGGCGCTTTCTCCGTGACAGAAACATCTGGTGGCACTTCCGAGTCCCTGGTGCTCTGTGTGTGTGTGTTTGCTCGGTAACAGGGTGAGGATTAGGGTGGGGCGGCAAGAAAGGCAAGATGGTTCCCGTCCCCCCACCAAACCCTACAGTCTGGGGGAGAAAGAGAGAAACGTAACCAACTATGATAATACTAGGCAGACTGTGACAAGAGCCAAACAGTTTCTTCCCAGAGGAGGGAAATTTTAATTGCCTGTTAGGGCTAGAAGGGGAATTTCTGAAGGGGGACTGGCATTAGAATGGAACCTTGGAGTTCAATTCAGATTCGGGCAGATGGAAAAATGCAGAATAAAAGAAAAAAAAGCGCCCCAGCTGGAAAGGGCAGCGCAGGCAAAGGCGGGGAGGTGGAAAGGTGGCTGTCATGGGCGGAGGCCCTCTTTGGGTGAGGGTTCCCTCACTGGCCTGCCTTAGTCTCTGAGACAGGCCAGCAGCGCTTGCTCTTTGGGGTTAAGAACGGCGCGGTCCATTCACTGTGCTAGTACAGGGAAGGGCGCCATATGCAGACCTACGAACCTCTGACCGTTTGGGACGGGGGCTCGAAGGGACCGGGGCACTGGGAATACGCGGATGGAGAAGAACAGAACAGAATCCACAGGCATACGGCGTGAGTGACGGTAGCCCCTCCTGAACCCAGAGCAAACGTTGCTAATCGGCAACAGCATGGCCTGAGAATGTTCCCACCCAGCCTTCCTCGGCCACTCACCGCGGACTAGCTTGTATTCGAAATGCAGCCCACTTGTCTCCCTGTGAGAGTGCACAGGGAGCAAAGTCTCCAGCAGTCAGGCGACATGGCTCTGAGTCCCAGGGGCACTGCCTCTTGGCTGCGTCGCCCTGGAGTATCAGGCTGGCCCCCTGAGCTCTCGCTTAGCCATGTGCGATGGGAGGAGAGAAGCTAACATATTTTGGAAGCTGTGGCACAGACAACGCTACCTGTTTCCGTCATCCCATTTTCTTCTCTTCCTGGAGCTACAGCACAGCAGCCTTTCCGAGCCCCCTCTGCAGCGAGGTGGTGCCAGGTGGTCAACGGGGCCAATGGAATGCGAGTGGGACCAAGATGCACCCCTTCAGGCCTGCGGCTAACCCCCAGACCCTTCCACGTGCTCTGTCTCCCCATGTGGGGGGGGTGGACTCCAAGGCCCTTGGGTGTAGGGGAGTAACTGGCGGGAGGCGGCAGGATCCCCGAGTCGCCACAGGGAGGGCTGCCTGCCAAACCCAGCGGAAACTTCCGTGGATGAGAAACCGGTTTGCATGTGGCTAAGCTGCTGAGACTTCGGAGTTCGTATGGCCTTACCACTACCTGCCAAAACTAATCAAAAGGCAAATGTATGATTTCATCTAAATGCCTTAATCGCCCTCTGGTAAAACTGTTCCTGTTTCGCGATTTTACTGCTGACAAAACTGTGCCTCGGGGGTCAGGTAATTTTCCTGGGGCCTGGATTTTGGAAGGTGGTGAACTCTGATAGACCCCCTCTACCCCTAAAGTCTTTAATATCTATACAGCATCTAGAATTTTTTGGTAAAGGCCTGTCTACAGCACAGGAGTCTGAGGAGACGTGGGAGGTTCGATGAGCGCACGGAGGCGCACAGGTCTGTGCACTCTGAAGAAGATGTGCGTGGCTGGGTTGACAACGGCGACGGAAGGGCCAGGCAGGCAAGCACCCTGCTGCAGAAGCGGCCTGGGTTCGGGGCCTCGAAGCTCAGGCCCGCGGGGGCCTTGCGGGGAGAGGGAGCACTGAAACCAGGAGCCCGGCACCCCCGGGAAACCAGTGGGACGGGGGGCCTGGGGTGGGGAGTGGCTGAGTGAGATAATTATAAAGGCACAGCAGCAAACGGCCGTGCTTTCAAGTATCAGCCCGACTTACCGGTTCTGCCCACTTAATTGCTTCTTTCATAAACTCCGCGCATTCCATACACCATGGGAGAACAGGAAAGAAAGGGTCCGCACGCAAAATATTAAAGGCGAATGGCCTCTTCAAGGGACAGCGGCCCACCACTTCCCGGACGGGTCACAGACCTTGTGTGGGAGAGCTGCTTCTCCGCCACCTCGCTGAGCTGGCCAAGCCTGTGCCTGAGTCTGCAGGGACAGGGAGGAGACCCTGGCCCTCAGCTGCAGCCCTGGCGTATGGCCTTCCTCCCAGTTGCCAAGATTAATAAACCCTCAGAGCGGGCAAGGCTTTCATGGGAACTCTGCACCAAGCCCGGCCTGCAACTGAAAGGAGGGGACCGCACCATCGTGTGTGTAGCTGGGCAGAAGGGAAACCTCGCTGGGCTGTTCAAAGATTTTAAAGATGCTGCTTAAAGAGGATTTGGGTTTATTTTAAAGAACTGTAAAACTGTCCCTCACATCTTAGGTTTGAGTATCTGGGTACTGTCAACCACAAAGGAAAAAAAAAAGCAGATTTTCTGCTTAAAACCGCAGAATATTAAATTCCTTTCTGTAATCAATTGATAGCTAGTCTTTCTTGACCACCTACTATGTGTCCCTTCCTATCAGGCATTGTGGAGAATGTAACACACGATTCCTACTTTGATGGTGTTTTAAACTTGGGAGAAAAGGTTATAAGCACATGGTAGCAAGCAGCGCTCATTTATTCAATTATCGAAGGCCTACTATGCGCCATGTCCCGGGCTAGACACAGGAGAGAGAGACAGCATAGTGTTTCTGCCAGTTCAGGCTGCTACGACAGATCGCCACAGGCCGCGTAGGTTATAACCAACCAAAATTTACTTCTCACAGTTCCGGAGCCCGGATGTCGAAGAAAGGGTGCAGCAGGGTGGGATTCGGGGGGAGACCGCGTTCTGGGTTGCAAACTACTGGGTTCCCACTACGTCCCCAGGTGGAAGAGAGGGGACTGGGGGCCCTCTTCTGTCAGGGCACTAATTCCACTCATCAGGGCTCCACTCTCATGACCTAACCACCTTCCAAAGACCCCACCTCCTATGGCCAGCCCGCTGGGGGTTAAATTTTCAACAGGTGGACTTGGGAGGGACACAAACCTTCTGTGCACTGCAGGCAGCTATGGGCAGAGGTAATCGGTGTTGTGCTGAGAGAGGTTTAATGGCCTGCTCACAGGGAAGGAGAGGTCCCGTGGTATTCGCTGTGGTGTAAGTACCCCCGACATGGACGTGGGCAGCTGTAAGCCACCACAGGGACATCGCTGAGTGGGGAGCTGGGAAGAGAGGGTCAGCAGGCTCTTGCCAGCCAGTGTGGGCTGGTTCTAGCCAAAGGATGGGCACCACGGAAAGCTAGATTGCATGGTATATGCGGGAAATGTCTTGGAGGTCAGAGGGCACGGAGGCCAGAGTACCCTCTCATTCGGGAAAGAGGCCCTTGGGCACAGGGAGGAGAGCTAGGTGTCCAGGTGACCAAGGTTTACAGAGAAGGGAGAGAGAACATTCTAGGCCAAAGATGTCAACCACAGCAAAGGTATGATGGCAGGAACGAGGAAGGGGTTTAGGCGTTGCTGGAGGTAGAGTGAACTGGGGGGCTGGGGTACTGGGACGTCAGGGAGCAGGGGCCTTGAAAACATGGCCGAAACTCTGTGTGCCACTTCGGGCCAGAGAAGGCACTTTGGACACCCAGGGGTGCTATGGGTGGGGGAGTGTCGGGGGGGATCTCCCTTCAGGTATCCAAAGTCAGGCAAAAATTTTTGTCTTGGTTCTCTCACTTGTAAAATAGGAATGAAATTTTGAGTTAATTCATATAAAGTACTTAGATCAGTGCCTGGTATTTCATACACGCTCAACAAAAGTTAGCTACCACTATTGAAATGTCACCAGCTAACTAATTTCCCCAGCAAATACGTGCTGTGTGACCTCCTACGGTCTGCTCTGCTGCTGGGTCTCAGCGGAGTGGGTGAGGGAGGCAGACCCAGCAGCCCTCACCAGACCAAGAAGGGGGAGAGAGCTCTAGGGTGGAGACCTACACATCCACCAGGCATAGATCCTGAGAACGATCTCCGTCTGTCATTCGTCCCATCACAGAGTACACGTAATGTGTGGAACTAGACCTGTGGCTAGGGCGGGGGGCCGGTAAGGATGAGTGAGTTCCTTCTGACTATTATAACGGTAAAGTTTCTTCTAGAAGAGTGAGGGACGCCTGAAAAAGGGAACCCCAAACACTTCGAAGGAAGCATGGGTCAAACTGAAATTCAGACGCATGTTGCTTAATCTCCTGCCAAGTCAAAAACGAGCAAACCTTCTGACACCTTGTCTCTAGCGCTGGGGATTCTGGGGCACCAACCTCAGTGCCTCCAAGGGGACCAGGCAGGCACCGCCACGACGGAGACTGACCAGCCGAAACAACGGGCCTGCATCGAATCCCTTCCAACGGGCAGGGTGGAGGGGCTGCTGTGCGGAGAGGTGGGCCCAGCTGGCCAATTCTTCGGTTCTTTTGAGGGAAAATCTTCACACCGTGGTTGCCATGGTCAGGGGGAAAATATCCAACAACTGTTCTATAAACCAGATTTTTATGTGAAAACTGCTAATTTGTAAACATCGGCAAATTCTTTTAAAAATAATTTTTAACGGTGCCTACGCATCAGAACTCAACTGTGGGCCAAACCTGGCACCAGGGCCTTCCTTCAGCTTCAAACCTCTGGTTTGTTTACTGGAGGGGATTTTGGCAGGCGGAGAGTGAGAATCGCTAGTGGCACATCTTTCATGGAAAGGAAAACAAAGCCAAACAACAGGAAGGAGTCCCGGGCTCCGGGAAGGGAGCCACGCCACTCCCCCTCTGTGCAGGAAGCGGCCCGGCCGGCGCGCCAGGGAGCCCGGCTACACAGCAGCACCCAGCCCCTTCTCGCTGGCACGCCACGGCGATCAGCAATCTTCTCAGAGGCAAGAACCCTTCAAAGCCATTTCAGAACCAATGCGAATGTTGTCCAAGTGGTCGTTGCAGGGCACACACAAACTACCATAAAATAAAAAATAACTTCTGAAGGAAATAGTATATTGGAAGGATTCATTACAGAAGTTCAAATAAGGGCCCATATGTTTTCCTCTCCTTTACGGTGAAACATACAGAGTGCCTGTAATAAAATGAGGGCAGCGAGGGCGGGGAGGGGCCTTGCTTGCTGAGGAGAAGGATAAGATCCAAAAGTAGATAAATAACTGAGATATCTTTATGATTATATAGGGCACATGCCTCCTGCAACAGTGGTGGTTTCCTTGCTGATATACATTTGCAATGATGTTTTAATTCACACTGGCATGCTGTGATAAGAAATGAATAGTTTGCCTGTCTTCATTTTCTCTCCATCTTCCCACCCCCTGCCTCTTTTGGTCTTTGAGTAAACCTAGGAATTTGGTCCCTCTGGATAGAAGTCTCTCTCAAACTTTATTGTTTAGAATCCAAAGTCCCTTGTGATTTCCAGGTTGACTCAAGGTTATATGGCAATGATGCAAGAACTCGTCCAGATTTATGGTTCCTTATAATTTAGGAGAATTACATTTATTCTCAGAGTCTGTCCTAGGCTGTATACAGTGTAAAATTTTATTTTATCTTTAAGATAATAAATTTTCCTATAAATCCCGGAACACATTAGCTGTTTTAGACAAGTTTTGGGGGGTCCGAGGGGATGAAGAGGAAAGGAGAAACTTTTTCCTACACACACACACACACACACACACACTCACACATACACAACCCTGCCCTGGTGAAGCCCCCTCACAGCGTACCCCTCGACGCCCTTTGCACTTAGCCTTGGTCTGTCGGCCTCAAGCCATCGGCGGCGATGCCAAGAGCTTAGACTGCACAGTTCGGGCTTTCGGAAGGATAAGAAAAGGTTGAGGTACGTTGTACGCTGAATATTAGAGGATTAATTAATATTGATTAATTTACGTCTGTAAAGAAAAACATCTTTCTTTCTTCAGTTTACCTCCCAAAAAGCCCTGACTGAATTCCTGACGGCACTCAACTGAGCACAAACGGTTTAAGAACATAAAGGAAGGCACACATTTACAGAGAGGGGAAAAAAGAGAGAGGAAGAGGGGGAGAGAGAGTGAAAGGGGAGGAAACGAGAAAGGAAAAAGAGGGAAGAAAGAGAAGGAAAGAAAAAGAGAAAGAGAAGGAAGGAAAGAGAGAACCCCCTTCGTGTCAGTGAGGGAGGTATGGGCGCTGCTATGACCTTTCCTGAGCCACCTTTAAGATTTTCGCCTCTTTCTTTCCCTCTTTTTCTGGTTAACCTTAAGTTTAAGCCCTAATAAAATACAAATTTATGGGGATCAAGGTTGTCACCAGCTTTTCATTACTGTCAGTTTCTCTTCAATTTCATCTAACTCAGTTTGGGGCATTTAAAAATGTTTTATCACACTGGCTAGAGACATTTGGGAGCAGTCGCCACCAAGCCAAATAATGACCTTTTTGAAATAAACCAAGACCGAAGATTAAAGATCGGGGACAGAGATACAGACAGCGCTTTAGAGAAAGGGTCTTTGCTGGGCCCTGCCCCCATGTTTAATCAGGAAAGGCGGGTGGCGGTCCCGAAGATGAGGTTTAACCTTCTCAATACATGTCAGATCCACTGCCCCTTCAACCTCCCTGCAGCGAGGAGGCTTTCTTTCTGAAACTCATAAATTAGAGGACAAGGTTCCTTTGCGAAGGGTAATGACAAGTTGACAGAATCCCCACGAAGCCTAACTCTTTTCCCTAGACATGAGATTTTTATTTATTTTCTTTGGAACGTTGAGCCATGATCGGTGGGTCAATGGCAGTCCTACACTTTTTTTTTTTTCCCATGAAAAAATGGCCTGGTCACGAGTACATTCTGCTGATTTAAGACCCCCCAGCCCCCAAAGGGCTCTTTCTCGTTTACATGCTTGTTTCAAAATCCACTAAGTAACTTATTTAGGTTCTGAAAGTTATATACAATATAAATCCATCCAAGCTGAAGTTTAAAAAAAAAACAAACAAAAAAACCCCAGAACAACAAAAAACCCAGGAGCTGTAAAGCTGGTTTCTATATTGTTTGGACAGAACGCTGTTCTCAAGTGAAATCATAAGGGAATAGGGCACTTAAAATAGGGTGTCACATTTCGAGGTAATAAATAGCAGATTGATTCTCCCTCCCAATTGATCCTGCAGTTTACTTATACACAAGATGGAAAATAAAGTACCAAAGCCACTGTGATTTACTCTGTAGAAACGAGACACTCGGTGTTAGCTACAGTGAACGCAAAGGCAGCTCTGACAGTCTGTCACGGGCTCAGGCCAAGCGCAGGTCGGATCGAGTTGCACTATTGGTACACACACCCCACCGTGCTTTTTGCGTCTCCGCAATTAAACACGTTTTAGGCCCTTTATTTCCTACCATACATTTTGTTATGCTCCCCAAACTGCCCTTGTCATTCATCAACAGACAAAAACGAAATTCCCTCCCTCCCTTTCTTTGCTTGACACGGGCTCCGTTAAATAACAGGACACCACTTTCTCTCTTCCTGTGAGGGAAATAGCAGAAGAGCAGCGTCTACTATTCAGAAATTGGGAAGTGGTCTCGCTGTTTGTTTGCAAGTCCCTTCAATCTTTTGCTCCCTTTCAAGCACAACGTCTCATAATACGGTTGTTTTGTATTATGCATTGAAAAACACGTTTGTTTCAAGGATGTCTGGGGAGTCTTCCAGCATCCTTTGGGGCACCCTTAATCATTCCCATGGGATCATAAGAGTTAACCCCAGCTCCTGGCCAGCGGGTGCGTAATTGAAGGTGTTGACGATGTCCCTCCATCCTGGACACACAGTGCTGCATCACAACCACAATAAAACTGAATGATTTTGAGCTCTCACAATATGTCATAAACTGTGGTAAGTACTTGTCAATTCTCAGTAAGTACAATGCCATCAATTCTCACAACAGCCCTGTGACGCGGCTTCTAATGTCACCCCCGTCTTCAGAACAGGAACCTGAGGCCACACAGGTCAAGCAACAGAGGGAAGGATTCAACCCCAGGCTTGTCTAATTCGGAGTCCGTGACCTTGACCAGCATGGTATCACGTTTCCAGAAAGGACATATCAATACTGTCCCAAGCTCCAAGCTAACAAAGACAACCAGTTCCTTGAAGAGCAACTTTTCCTAACTCTCTATTAATATTTTTCAATGAATCAAATCACCCACTTCCGACATGAGCCTATTGTGAGGGCTCAAGGTGTTGGGGTGAAATTCTTATTCTGGAATCACCCTCCTTTTGTTTATTTGATGCCACAAGAGAACATTTCTATCTTTTTTCCAATCAATATTTTACAAAAAATACCTCTGGTAGCTCTTCAGCTGCTAATGGTCAGCAAGACCTGTTTCAGAACCTGGGTTTCCCTGTCTTGCCCCACAGACATGCCCTCCTCTCCGCATTAGAGGGGTAAGCACGTGTTACGGGGCACAAGAAGGTTAAAGGAAGCCCTCAGGTGAGGACTGCACGTATTACCCATGATGTCTGAGAGTTTAATGTTCTTCCTAATTCGTTTGGCCAATAAGAATACATGGGCATACATGTAACGATCTACAATGTATTCTTATTTGGCCAATAAGAATACATGGGCATACATGGACGATCTACAAGGAAATATTTAATTTCACACATTAAAAGTTATTTTACACTGTCGTGCAAGGGATACTTTCAGAAGAGAGAGAGAAATATGAAAAGAATTGTAGTTTCAAAAGGTTTCCTGTTTCTAGAATTATGATGGGAGAGATGATCCTTTGTGTTCGTGCATACACACAGACATGGAAGGATGTTCGCCCTTAAATTAAGAAGAAAAAAACTGTGCTGTAGGAAAGGGGGGACGCTCCCGATGCTTCTGATGAAATACTGACCTGAATTCTTTTAAAATGAAAAGAATCCCAACAGGGAAGAAAACAAAAGGAAAAGAGGGACCTAGAGAGGTAAGGGAGCGGCGGTCTGGTTTCGTCTTTTAAATGGCTACAGAGGGCACGAGGCTGATGAGCAGGGAAGCGGCCTGCCCTTACTCGAAGGGTAAGACAGAAGCGCCCTGCGCGCACATGTGCCGCATCAGGAAACACTGAGGAAACGGGACTGGATTGCTCCATTCTGATCATGAATAAAGAGAAGTTTTAATCATGCAACTTGCCTCATTGTTTTCCAAAAGTCCCTCAAGCTGAGGACTTGTTTTAAATTGGTCCCAAGTTTATGGATCCCTCAGACAACAGGCAGAAGCTAATCAAATAGTCCCTAAAGGAACAGAGTTCCGAGAAATACACGCTAACGACTGAGCATCACAAGCAACAAAAGGAATCTGAGCTAATTAAAGTAAAAGCCATAGAATAACAACGGCAAAGTCTTTAGTAATGAAATCATGAAATGCAAAATATAAACCAAGAAGATTTAGTATAATTAGAAAACTTAAGATCAAAATATGATTTAGGAGCAAGAATCAATACAAATACTAAAGTAGATTCGAAAGAGTACCAAATAGAATTTCTGAAACTGAAAATAAATAGTGCTTGCAGTTAAAAACTTAGCAGATACTTTAGTTGTAAATTCTAAATAGCCAAAGATATTGTAAGCAGTATGCTCAATTTGAAGGAATTATCCAGAATACGGCCGATGGAGGCAGGGAAATAGGAGGAAAAGAAAGGAGTGAAGAGGGGAGAAAGAGAAGGTCCAACATATGTTTAATCAAGTTTCCAGAAAGACACAATGAGAAACTGAGGGAGAAGCAATATTTGAAGGCTAGGATTTTTCCAATTTTATGAAAGACACAAATCTTCAACTCAAAAAGCACAAGGGTTCACTCAAAAACTATACCAAGTCACATGACAATAAAAATAAAAAGCATAAAAGATCTTAAATACGGTAAGAAAAATCCATAAATTATCTATAAAGAAGCAACATTTAAACTGATAGCTAATTTCTTAAGAGAAAGTAGTGAGATATCTTCACCATGCTGAGAAAAAAAAATCTGTCAACCTAGAATTGTATACAAAATGAAACATCCTATCTAGAATGAAGGCATCACATTCAGTCAGACAGAAATTGAGGGTGCCATTAAAAGATTCTCATTCAAGGAAAATAATGCCATAAGCAATCTGTGATACAAAATGGGCTTATATTGAAAATTAAATTCATGCAGCTGTTGATCTGTTACAAAGAGCAAGGCTATTCCGAGGAGTTAAAAATATACAGAGATGCCAGGTTGAAAAAAAAATTACAACTGGGAGGGGTTGGCTGGATTTAGAGTAACCTAAATTTTAGGAGAAAGATTAAGATATTAATTAGCTTTGGGCTTTGTAAATGTGCATGCAAAGACCTCAACATTACTATTAAAATAAAAAAGAGTGGATAATTTACAAAATGATAGAGTTAAAAAGTGGAATGTGTTGGGGGAACACTCAATAGGAGAATAAGGAAGAAGTAGAGGGAGGAAAAAAACAAAAAAAAAATGAAACAAGAAAGCATGAAACAAAGCAGTAGAAATAAATATATCAGTAATCACAATAAATATAAATGGTCTAAATGTATTCTTTACAAAAGACTACAGAATAGATTAACAATACAAATGAAATGCAAGTAGGCTTAAAATATAAGGATACAGAAAGTTTGAAAGTAAAAGGATAAAAGACATGCTCAGCAAAAATCAATCAGAAAGAATGTTGATGTGACTACTTCCTATATTCTATATTCTTACTAATTTGGCTCTAGTATCATTAAATTTAAGGCAAAAAACATTCAGAGATAAAGACAGTAACCCCAACAATAACAGTAGAGTCAAATTAGTAAGAATATAGAAAACTTCTAAAATTATAAGTGCTTAATTACATGGCTTCAAAATACATTACATTAGCCAAAAAAGCTAGAATTCCAGGAGAAATTAACACAATTCAGCATCAAATTTTAAAAAGATTAATAAATTCTATATAAAGAGAATGAAGAGGTGGTTCTTAAAAAGGAGGGAGATACTTGCAGTACATAGAACCAATCAAAAAGTGGTACCCAAATTGTATACAAAGCTCTTACAAACCAATGAGAAAAAAAGACAAGTAACCAACAGGAAAATAGGAAGAATTGTTGACCAGGCCTTTCAAAACAGGCATTATGAACAATGGGCTAACGTACGAAATGGTACTGATGATCGTTAAAAGCCAGGAAATTGCAAATTGAAGGCACGGTGATATTATTTAACATCTTAATGAGTTGGTCGCAATTGAAAATGTCTGATTGATTTAAATTTTGTTGATTATATTAAGTATTACATACTTTGGGGTGAAATGTAAGTTAGTTCTCCCACTATGGGAAATAATTTGCATTTATTATTTAGTAAAGTTAAAAAAGCAAATACCTAAAGAATAAATTCTACTCCTAAAAGCACAACCTAGAAAACTTCTCACAACAGACATTAACAAGAAGACTGATAACAGCAAATTTTGTTTTAGTGAAAGCAAAATATAACAACGATTTGAAGAAGCACAAATACCTATAGATATGAGAAGAGACAGTTACAACAAAAAAGTGAACATTTTCAGTAGCTCCACAATGACACTGATGAAGTTCAGAACGTAATGCTGAGAAGACGAAGTCACGGATGAGTATCTAGCCTAGGCATCCCCTTGCTCAAGGGCATGTAAGACGGAACGGAGTAGAGCTGCGGAAGGAAACAAGGGAATGATAAAACTTTCAGATTGAGAGCATCAAGCGCATTGCTAATCTATTTTTCAGTTGTTTTGTTTTAGTTTCGATTTGAGAGAGAGGGGAAGGAATGGAGAAAGAGAGGGACAGAAACATCGATATGAGAGAGACACATCGACTGGTTGCCTTCTGCATATGTCCCGACACGGGACTGAACTCACAACCCAGGCCTGTGCCTTCAGTTTGTGGGATGACGCCCAACCAATGGAGCCACCCCAGCCAGTGCCACTAATCCATTTCTTAAGTTATATTGGTGAGTACATGAATGTATATTTTATTGTTTTTCCTTAATTAAAAAAATTCAATATAACTATTTGGGATTATTTAACATAAACAATTTTTAAATATCAACAAAGAGACAGCTGTTAGAAATAAAAGAAAATGTTGTACAGTAACTTCCCAATGATGTAATAACTGCCCATTGACGTGATGGTGATGATGACGAAGACGACAAGCGTTCCAACTTCCTCTACGAGACACTGAATTGAGGCGCTAATTCTTCCTGGCGGTGATACACCAGAGCCGGAGAATGCTCACCTTCAAAAACCATCAGCTAGAGCAGAGCCATGTCTTTCTCTTACGACGTCACTTGCACAGGGTGTCTGTGTCTTCTGCTTTGTTCCGTGGGGAGGGAGGGATGAAGCTGTCGCCACAGCAGGAAACCCCGCGACCTAGAGCCCGCCTAGCTGTGCCTCGCTTGTGACGATCTGCCATTTTTGGCAAAACCAGACAGAACATGTGAGGTGCTTATGAGCATCATTAGATTTCTTTTACTGAAATTCTTTACTGGACTTTTTTCTTTCTACTGGAATCTGGGTGCATCCATGGATGTGTCTCACGCATGTGTTTATTACCCCTCATGTCCATGGTGACGGAACCACAGTCATTTAGAAAGTAGTTAACGTTTATGTCATATGGGTCAGGCGCTCACACACACTGTCTCGCTTAATTCTGATGACAGCCTAATGATGCAGGGACTATTATTCTTTTTATTATGTTAATAAGGAAATATAGGCCTTGAAAGGTTAGGGCACTTACCAGAACATTCCATGCTCACAGGCAATTGAGTGGGGTTTGAACCCAGATCTGGCTGATTCTAGACTCTGAAGGCTTGGACCTCATCCCAGCTTTCCTTTCTCAAGAGTTGGAAAGGTCTGGCCAAATGCAACCTCACTATCTGAGGGGCAAGGGGAGCGAGGCCCCAAATAAAGGAAATTATGCAACGTGGGCCCGCTTAGGAAAGCAAATGGGTAATAAATAATAAGCGTGACCCAAAAATTCATCTGTTAAAAGACTGGGAGAAGCAATTTCAGCTGATGTCTCGCTGTTTCTGTGTCTGTGAAAGCGGAGAAGAGCTGGGCCGTCAGCGACTCTTAGGCTTTTGTGGGTCACAGGGTGTCTCCCGGGAAGAACGTGAACCTGTACGCATCCAGGCACCATCTGCATGAGATACCAGGGGCTCTCGAGCCCAGCAGATGCCAGGTCAGTAGCTGCCGGATCCTCAGGATGGGAGGCACTCCCCGATCCCAAAATCTCTCTCCAAATGCTACAAAGGAAATCTTCCCGGCCAGCCGCAGGAAAGCGCGGGCGCCTTTGGTCCCCAGCCCTCTGCTATCTGCAAACTGAGAGACTCAGCGGGGCCTCTCCAATATTTTAGTGTCTGCTAAGGAGGGCTTTGTGTCAGGCTCGGGGGCAGTAAAACAGGAAATGAGGACGGGGCATTAACAGCCTCTGGAAGCAGCACCTTCAGAGACCTTCAATCACCAGTTTGAGGGTGTTCACCACCGGGGTGGAAAAAAAAAGAGAGAGAGAGGAAAAGGCCAAACAGGAAATGCAATGAAAGGAGATGAAAGCGGATCAATAAAGAGAGAAACATTTGGTTTGAAGTCCTGCCTTTAAAATAATGGGAGCCCCCCGGCTACCCCTCCAGAAAGCCATTTGGGGCTTTACCGCAGGTCTGGCCCTTCGGTGTAATGGCCCCGGCTTCCAGCCACACAGAGGGTTCGGATGCCATGGCTCATGCGAAGAATTCAGTTTGGGAACATGGATTTATTACCACCTTTTAAGTAGAGGTTTTTTGTTTTTTTTAAAAAAAAGGATTTATTTAATATTAGAAAATAATACTGTTGATGTTACTATTTTCTTCTTTCTAGTTAAGGGGAGGTGAAAGGAATTCTTAAAGGACATTGCAATGCCACCATACAGGAATGCATCTTGAGTTGAATTTCTGGAGTTGACAAGCAATGGAATTTTTCCAATAAGGAATCCCTAAGAGCCTTGAGAGTGAGACACGGTTCCCGGAGGTCCCTGAGGTCATTTAAAATCCAGCAGCCTCTGCCTAAGGAAACACAAAGCACTGTCCTGAGGGATGTCGAGGACTCTTGAAAAACCAAGCACTGCGGTGGTGTGCAGGAAAAGCTACTGGGCTGCTCCCGCCGGTGCAGCAGTGAGGATGGGCTGGGGACACGCTGCGCCTTGAGCCTTTCTGCTTTTAAGGCATTCATTTTGCTTTTCAGACCTTGGAACCAAATGCCAATTTTACGATCACATTCTTTTTGTTCTGTAGAGACGAGACTAGGGAGTTGAAGGGATTCTAGGAGGAAGGTGAACAGATTGGGGGTTCAGGAGAAGATAAGGAGACAGAAACACGATTCAATTACGTGATGGAACGGGCCATTATTTTGTGGCATAAGATGGACATTTCCAATCCCATCTCTAAATGGCTTTCGAACGCCCACCACCTAGAGACCCCACCCTACCTCTGCGCTGGGAGAGTCTCCAGCCAGAGTGTGGATTTGATGAGACTATCAAATGCTTTTCCCAATCCTATGTTGCAAATTGAACAGGGCAAAATCACCCTTTCTGCTAATTCTGTTAATGCCAGCTATGTTTAAAAGTAAAAACCTATCTTTTCATTTCTGTCACTCGGTATAGAATGCATTTACTCATTAAACGATGTTTTTTTAACCATTTACTTTGACTTGGTCTCTCTGTAAAGCACTCAACAAATGGTGAGTAGACAGCATAGAATAGTTTTCTCTTTCTGCTCTCCCCATTTCTCTCCCTTTTAGTCGTCGGACCCCCGCACACAGACAGGGGGTCAGAGGGATGCCGATAAATTTGAGCTGATTTGGGAGGGGGGGGCACACATTTTATAATGGATACTCTATGACACCTAAATTACTTATCCATCTCTCCTTTGCAGAACCCAGTGATTTACGGGTCTTAATTTTGTAGATACTCCCTCCAAGATACCCCTTCCCTGGGGCCTCACACTTTCTCCACATTCTTCTGCTTAACTCGCAGTTTCCGTGGTCACCGGGTCACAGAGCACTAACTGCCACCATAAACCACCCAGGTTGTTCTTTCTCTCTTGGGTCAGCTTGAGGGAAGCCTGCATCTGGCAGGGCTGCCTGTCACCCCTGGGTGCAGCGCCCATCAAGAACCCACTGGGTATGGGTGCTCATTCTTGGCCATGCGCTGAGCTCCACTGGGGAGTTCTATAGTGACTGTGGCTCAGTCCCCGTAGCCAACTCAGCCTGGAGACTGTAAAATAAATCATCTGGTGTCCCTGGGCATCACGATTTTGTAAAGCCCTCAGCAGATTCTACTTTAATGCCAAGGCCAAGCTCGAGAACTAGGGCTTTAGAGTCTTTTCATTCCTTCTTGACTGCAGATTTCGTTCCTGCCCCGTTGGTAATTATAACTAATGACACACCCAGACACGGGAAACCATCTATGCACTTTCTCTCTGTAAGTTTCTGAGATGAGGAAAGTTAGCAGCCCTCCAAGCCCTTCACCTTCGCCACGCCAAGCCCCAGGGAAGCTGCTCGCGGGGCCAGTCATGGAAACAGCACCCGCGCTGCGCTACGGGTGGTCACCTTACCCATAGGGGCCAAACCAGGTCTTTCGACAACACGTGCTCTCTTCCCTGATGCCCAGGAGTGTTTCAAAACCCCACTCCCCGGATACTGGGATGGGGGTTTCATTAACCTAAGAGCCCCTTTCTGCCGCAGTTCAGTGCCTCGGCTCTGTGGGGGTCTGGTGGCACCTTTGGAAGAAGGTCCCTCTTTGTCAGCCTGCAACCGAATCATTTGGGCTGAAGAGCCTTCATGTTCAGAATCCAACCTACATGCATTTTAAGGAGTGACTGTTCGAGCTTGGTGGGAATAGATGATTTCTGAGATTTAATCAGGAAATTTTACATGAAAGGCCTCCGGCGGACTTCATCGAGCCCTTCCTTTCTAGAACTCTCTTCTTCACACCAGGTGCAAAGCAGTTTTAACACTCAGGCAAAGTATCTCTTACATGGTAAAACACTGCAGGGCAAACATGAAGAGGGTTACTGGAAAGGGTGCCAACTTCCCGGAAAGATTAGATAATGGCCCCTCGGCAGGTGCAGCCCCGACATCTGCGGCGGTGGATGGAAGACCTGTGCCTGAATTGATTTAAATGGCAGCCACATAGCCTTCTCTTCGCATGAGGAAGAGAGGGAGGGAGCGAGGGGACTGGATCTCAACGTGGGATTTCATGTGATCCTGGGATACACCGCAGGTCCTAAGACCAATTTACACACTGAAAACACTAAGAGCACGATGGCAGATGAAGCTGCAAGTAGAAGGTGCGACCGATATGCTGAGGAACCAGAGAGGACTACGCCCTCAGAAGCACAGTCTCGGGACTTGCAAGTGCTCAGACTCTTACAGGCTGCAGAGGCACGGAAGCGGTACCGCTCACTTGCAAATGGTCTGGCCCAACAGCAACGAGTTACGCACGGGCGCTTTGGCAGATGAGGCGGGTGAGAGCCGTGGCTTTGGCGTTGCCTGAATTCCCAGGACCTTTGAGAGGCTTCCAGGAGACACAATGCTACCTGCCTCCAATTCCCTGATCTCTCGCCCCACACAGGCTCGCAAGCACACCCTCTGCTTGGACAGAAGGGCCGCCCTTGGTTACGATGAAGATTCGATCCGACCGCCTAGTTTTTCCAAACGCTTACACTGGGCTTTGCTTTAGTTCCCTCCAGTTTCCTTTGAAATTTCATGTGGGACGAGGAAGAAGAGTAGCTTAGTGCGTGTCACAGGCATGGTTAAAGAGACAAGGAGAAAGGGAAAGGTTCTACAAGATTCCACACGATAATGATATCTCCATCTGAGGATTCTGATTAGAATTCTCAACATTGTCATATCTTCATTTTTTAATTTTAAATTAAAATGGTTTTAAAGATATGCATAAACATTCTAAATGGAGCACAAGGGCAAACAACTGAAAATAGGTTCCTGTCTGTGAGCATTTTCCTGGGGGCATCTCCAATCCCAGGAAGGAGTCCCTTCCTCCCAAAACCCAGGATGAGGACGTGTGGCTGACACAGAGCCCATGCCGGTGGCCTCCGTGTTCTTCAGGCCCCTGGGGCTACAGGGCAGGCCCTTTGTAGGCCATTCTGAGCTTAAGCGTGGGTCAGGGTGGAGGGGCGTCACTACTATTTCCTGAGTGAGTCGTGCACTGGTTACCACGCTGAACTCTAGCAACACCGAGTTGGCACCAGTTACATAATTCATGGGCCTCAGTGCAGAATAAACACGCAGAACCCCAGGTACAAAAAAACGAGAATTGCAAGATGGAATGAGCCGAGCACTCAACCCAGTGTGGGACCCTCCCTGACTTCATAGGTGGTGGGTCGTGAAGCCAGCACTGTGCCCCGTCGTTAGGGGCATGCTGTCGCCCCCAGGAGATAAAGGGGAGCGTCAGACCCAGAGAGGCAACGTGGCTTGGCCACAGTTTCTGGGCCAGTGCAGGCTGCGGGCTGCATCCAGACAGGCCTCGGGGACCCGAAGGCTGGCGTGCGTCCGCAGTCCTGAGCAGCTCAGCTCCTCAGCTTGTCAAGGACATCTCTTGGGTCACGGGGCCAATCGCTGGGCGGGGGGGTGTCTGTGTGGTACACTCCGAAAGCAGCCTGCCTGGGGCACGTTCAGGGCGATCGGCACGTTATGATAATTCAAGCCAAATTATAATTCTTATCTTGGATTATGAAATGTCATTCAGAGTGCAATTTCATAGATGAATCAAGTTTATTTATAATAAGTATGCCTAGTCAAAATAGGAGAACTGCTTAACATTATAATTAAAACCGATACATATCTAGTTGAAAAACTATCCAGTCCCTAAAACACTTCCACAGGAGATGGCTACATATTTTGGCACAAAATCTCCTTGTCCTTTCCAAAACATTTAATTTTTTTATTCTGAATGGTGGACTGTAACTCTTCCCACAATATCATATCAAACAAAAATGCGGCATTATGCATTCAATAAACCTCAGCACCGGGCAGCCCGGGCATCCGCTGCACTTGTGTTGTAAGTTGAGACTCAAGGAAACATTTATTTATTTAAAATATTTTTGCCCATTAAGTTAGACAAACAGCAATATTTCATTCCACTGTGTTTTAAGACAGCCCTGTAGACAGAAACCCTGCAGACGAAGGCTATGATCATGCTTACATCTGTAGACAGATTTAATTATCTTTCTTCTTTGAAGTCAGGTATCCACTGAGAATTTTACATATGAACCAAGTTCTCTTGGAAGTGGGCTGTGTACTGACTACGGAAAACCGCTTTTTATTATATTCCATATTCTCTGTGTGAATCTGGCTGAGAGCATGGCAACTGTCTGGTGGCAGATGCAGGGGCGGGACGCAGCGGTCGACAGAGCGTGTGGGTTGCTCCGGGGAGACGCGAGCCGGGCAGAGCACAGGGGATGGAGGGTGCCGCTGTGGTTGGGAGCGTGGGGAGCTCCCGGCGGAAGCCCGAAGGCCTGCCGGTGGCTTCACTCGCAAACGTCTCCGAAGGAGGAGGTTTTCCAGTATCACACTGTTGATTTCTAACAGTGTCAAAGTTCTTCTTTAGGGCAATCTCAAGTCTTTCAGTGTTTCTTTTTTTCTTTTTCTGATTTCTTTTATTTCGTAAATAATTGGCTCTTCTTTCATTGCTATTATCCGTTAGCTGGTAGTAGACCGGTGGTTCTCAAGGAGTGGCCCCTCTGACCCAGCAGCCGTTAACACTGTCTGGGCACCCACTGAGGCGGCAACTCTGAGGCCAGGGCCCTAAAAGACTGTGCTCGGCAAGCTCTGCGCTTGATTCTGACATGGGTTAAAGTCTGGGAACCACGGAGCAAGAAGGTGGGTACCTGAGTTGGGGCAGGGGTTCTCTGGAGAAACAGTGAAATTCTGGTGATGCCTTAAACAAGGAGAGAGCCGGCCTGGCCCCAAAGTGAGAGGTTTTGCTTCAGACAATGAGGAAGGATGCAGATTCACACACATTCTATAGGTTTTCCATGAACCCTAGAAGCCGATGTGTTCGAAAAGCAAATGTGAGTTCTCTTTCTGAGCCGAAGGCCGTCTGTCCTACGACAGGTACGCCTCAGAAGTCGCGGGTCTCAGCCTTCACTGCCTCAGAGCCACACGGGGTGCATCTGGAACTGGGCCGGACATCCCTCCCCCAATATGCACATTTAATTGGTTTGGGGTGGAACCACATCTTTTTAAAGTTTTTTGGATGATTCTCATACGCATTCAGGTTGAGCAAAGCCCCTACAAATGTGTGGTGGTCCTGCTACTACCATTGGTAAGCACGGCCAGGGGCCTTTTAAAGCGGCTCTCTGAGATTCAAGCTGGTCCTTTACTATAAAAGAGATCTGGGGTCCACGCAAAGTCCTTTTCCCGGCCCTGGGCCTCTCGGGCCTGAAACTCTGTCCCCTGGGGCCTGAGGCTTTCACAAATGAGCACCACACTGGGAGGTGGTGCCGGCTGCCCCCATGGGAGGGGCGGCCGGGAGGGGAGAAGGCTTGGTGCTTATCTGCCACCGGCTGCAGCTGAGCCCACATGACACCACGTATGTGGGTGAAGAGGGATGGATTTTGTCCCCAGGTCCCCTCCTCCACCCCGATGTTTGGTACAAAGAATGCCCTCATATTGATGAATTGTTTGCTTAGCCCTAGGTGGTCTCAAGACCCTCGCCCAGCAGGGCAGCTGGGGGCTCTCAGTCATTAGCATCTGCTCAGGCCTCTGATCTTTAAGATAACCTCCTGCCTAGATATACCCTACTGAGCCCACTCAACCAAGAAGAGCCCACTCTGGAAGCCCCCTGAGGGAGGGACCATGCCTTACGTTTTGCGGAAATCTCTAGTTCAATTCTTTGCCTGTAACAAGTGCTCGACACAGTTAATGAGTCAACAAATACATTAATGCTGAGTCCTATTTTCAGGAAAAGGATAGATGAAAAATAGCGGAGGAGGTTGATGAGGAGGAGGATGATAAAGAAGAAAAGTAACGTTTGCCGAGGACGCTTGGTGCGAAGTGAAGTCACACAGCTGACTTAATGCTCATGACAAGCCCATGGCATGAGCTGGGTTCTGTAAATTACTGGCATTGGGCAGGTGGCAAGATTATGGAACTTGCCCGCATCACCAGATAGTGGTGTCAGTGGCGTCTCGGCCCAGCCTTTCCTGACCGGGGGCGTTTGCCGCTCTCCGGCGCGACTAGACGCTCTGAAAAGGCTCTTAAGAACCTTCTGCCTCTCTTGGTATGTTCCAGTGCGGCATTTAAACAGAGCTCCCTGTCTGTAAATGTTTGTGCTCAGACTCTGTGCCTGCCACACTCCTAAGTCCTAGAGTCAAACAGACAGATGATGTGCTTCTGCCGTCAAAGATGTCATCATCTTATGGGGTGAAAGACATGTAACTTGTCAACACACAATATACTCGCAGTTAGCGTAGAAGTTCCTATGATGCTGTGTAGGTAGGCACACTGGCAGCATGGCCCCAAATTTCCTGATTGTAAGAACTCGTGCAAAAACCCAGAATGCATCTATATTTTATCAAGTAATCTAGACTGTAATTAATTAATCTTTATCTAGGTTTGGTGGGCTCTGGGAAGATTGGGGAACAGGCATATATGTGCAGTGGGTTTCATACCCTTTGTTAAGCTGTGCTCGTGATTTTCAGGA
>PVJD01012648.1:0-38491 GCA_004026545.1 Mormoops blainvillei | reverse complement strand
CCCTCTGGACCGTGACCTTCAAGTGGCCAGGCAGCTTGGACACATGCTGCAGACAGCACAGCAAAGCAGCACTGGCACCATCAACCTAGCCGGCATGTGCCTGGCACTCCGAGTCCTGTCTCAAGGATGTAACTGGCTGTCAGGGGCCTCATCTGGCTGCTGGCGTCTGCAGTGAGGAAGCGGTGGATGTGCTTGGCGGGGGTGGGGGGGGATGGAGAATGCAAGGAAGACTGATAGGCTGGGATGGGTGGGAACTGGGATGTTGACATAAAGTTAAATGAATGATTTTGTAACGAGTCCCAGCAGTGCTGCTGTACTTTGTAGTTAAAATATATTTACTTGGAGATGCTGGAGTTTGAAGCTCAGCTTCCCAACAGCCAGAAGAAGGAGTAGAGGGCAGGGAAGGGAGCGTTTGTAGCTGGTTTTATCCCAAAAATATTCTTTGAAGCCACAACTCTCCCACTCAGAGGAAGTGGCCCAGCCCTCGGCAGGCTGACAGGGGAGCTGTCCCCCCAGCCTCACCCTGAAGCTCTAATGAGGCCCCAGGGGCTATCCCCAAACACTGGCCTCACACCCTGGAGCATGGACAGGCTGCCCCAGCATCTGGAGGGAAACCGTCGTTATCACTGCGCTGATCAGGGCCGGCCTGCAACAAAGCCAGCTGCAGCCTCCGGCCCCGAGCGAGCGTGTGGGGAACCCATCAGCGTCTGTGTGGTGTCTGGAGGCTGAATGGCTTTTCCTTCTGTTCCCTTAAGCTCATGTCCGCGGTCTTGGCCAGGAGCTGGGTGGGGGAGCTGTTCGTGGGGTGCCGGGCGCCCAGCTCCAAGCCTGTGCCACAGGCTCACAGGAACAGAACCCACGGAGAGGGTCAGGCCAGCCTGCCACTCTGTGACAGGCTCCACTGTCTGTGCCCTCACCCAAAAGGCGCTTATTTCGTTGAAATGAGGACAGAATAAAACTGGGCAAAATTATCACCTGGATTACAGAAATTAGAAGGCCCTGTGACACTGGCTACATGCACCCTATGAAATGTGCCTGGGGGCCTTTACGGTGATATTTACCAAAGGGGAGAGGGGTGATGAGCCGCTGACTGGCTTCCCACTCCTCCTTCCTGGCCCTCCTGCCAAGGCCAGACCCCATGGCACCCTTCTGGAGCTCTGATGGCCCGGTGGGACTGGCACTTCTGTACTCTCTGCCTGTGGTTCCTACCAGCTTTGCAAGCCACCGCTTCATGCTGGGGCTCGGAGCCCTTCCTTCCCGCTCCTACCACGTCCCACAGCCCCACCTCTGCACAGTCTTTCCCAGGATCTCTATACCTTTCCCAGGATCTCCGAAGCTCTGGATACTGCCACGGTAGATGGTGCTGGTTTCCAGAGCCAAGTCATCACTGAGCTCACCCAAGACAGTGTTTGGGAGTCTTAGGAGATGCTCCAAGTCCTTGGACCACTCTTTCTCTTCAAGTGCACCTGGTTCCCTTCAGCACACCCCAAGCCCAGGCAGGCCTTCAGGGCCGGTTCCAATGACCTGCTCCCAGAAACCTGGGAGGTCAGACTATGTGGACTCTCCCATCACAGAACCAAGGGCATCTTTTCCCTCCAGCACCTTAAAATTAGTAGGATAAGACTGGGGTGCATCTGATGATTCCCTGGGCAGGAAGCTTCCTGCAAACAGGAATCCTGTTTTAGTCACTGCTGGTTCACCATAGTGGCAGGAAGGGTTACTCTTCTGGGCCATCTCAATCCAAGAAGACTTGTGTCTGTGTGGCTTGGGGGCTCCTGGTGGTGTTTGGGGCCACAGTATAAATCTCCAATTTAACACCGTTATGATTTTGCTTGTGATCTCATTTGAAATCATTTCATATTGACCCCAAGTGGAATTAACTTGATACTCGGCAGAGATAGGACTCCGTAAAGCTTGTTTGATTAGCTGGTGTCTCCTCAGGGCAGTTACAGGCTGTGGTCTCATCCATGAATGGATAGACCTTCTGGGGGAGTTGTGGGACCCACCCGGCCACTGACCTAGACCCAGGGAGGGCTGGGTGTAGTCAGGTGTTCCTCCTGGTCCCACTAGAAAGCACACCCCTGTGAAAGCCCACACACCCGGCAGCTATGGGGTGGGTCAAGGACAGGGTGGACACAGAAGGCATGACGGCCAAAGTCCTATGCTCAGAGGTGGGCCCAGGCCAGGAATAGCATTGCCTTTGGGAGGCAGAAGGTAAGCAGAGCTCGGGTGAGGTCAGGCTCTGCTGGGTGGGCTTGGGCCCTGTCACAGTGGTCGGGACAGACAAGCATGACCAGAGCTTCCCAATGGAGGAGGAGCAGGAGACGGTAACCACTCAGGTCCCACTGGACCTGGTGGGGGTCCGGGTGGGGGTCCCCCAGCCTCCTGCTCACTCCCACAGAGATTCTGGGTCAGGGCTCTGGGCGGGAGCCTGGGAATGTGGATTTTTAGGAAGTGGTTTGGGGGAATCCGACCACCAGGGAAACGGGAACCTAGTGAGAGTGGGTGAGGGGCCCTGCCAGAGCTCCGAGGTAACCCCAAGTCTAGCCCGTGAGCCCCTGTGTCCAGTGACCCTGGGCCTTCCTCTACCATCTGGCCCTGCTCAGCTGTGCAATGAGGGCCCATAGCAGTTGGCCCGGGGACCGTGGTCTGTGCATCTGCCTGGCCTTCAGGGCCTCATCCTGGGAACGAGGACCTAGCCCTGGCGGGCAGGGCGGCCTCCAGCTCCAGGGCGCGGCGTCAGGGCTAAAACCCACCAGCACCCAGAACTGGGGTGGGAGCATGACCCCAGGGTGGGAGCTCACATGGGCTTTCCTGAGCAGGAGGAAGGGAGCAGATGGGGCTTCTGGCAGGGCCGCCCCCCACCCCCCGAGGTTGGGCCCGGGGGAAAGGGCAGCATGACAGGTCCTGGCCTCCCCTCCCAGCCTCCTCTTGGCTCCGAGGTCCCAAGCCGTGGGTGTCTGCCGGGAGCGGCTTCCTCTCCCTCCTCCAGGTTTGCAGAGGCCTGGGGAGGGGTCCCATGCCCACTTCCCTGGGGACCCTGAGAAGACAGGCAGGTGCCAACCAGCATGTCCAGATGACAGCAGCTGCAGGGCAAGAGTGGAAACCAGCCGTATGAGGAATTGCTTTTTCTTTTTAATTTTCTTTTTGTTTCAAAGCAATTTTAAACATATCGAAAAGGTACAAGAGTAAAGAGTACAGAGAATACACACATATTCATCAGCTGGTGGCCTATTCAGGTTTTGCCAGTTGTTCCGATAATATCCTTTACAGCAAAACACTCAATCTAGGGTCACATGTAGCCTGGTTGCCATGTCCCCATATTCTCCCTCAATCTGGAACATTCCTTATCCTTTCCTGTCATGACTATGACATTGTTGAAGAGTGAAATGTCCCCAGTTTGGATTTGTCTGATTAGATCCAGATGTCCCTGGAGTGCCACTCATCTGGATGCGCCCGTTGGGTGGTGAACGTGTCCCCATGTCCACTCCTGGAGGAGCTAACCACGACTGTCTGCAGGGGTCTCCATTGGAAATTGAGCTCTAATTGCAGTTTGCACACATTTTGTGGGGGACAACCAGGGGCTCACCCCACTTTCACCACATGTCAGCACTTCCCGATAGTCTCCTTGGCTGAGTTGCTACGGTGATAAGTACACAGTGACCTTCTATTTCCATCGTTTGTCAGCTGGAATTCTATGGTAAGGAAGTGCGTTCTCTTTCCCCCATCTATTAATTAAACGTATTTATGTCAACAAGAGCTTCCCAGAGTCCCATTTTGTGCAGTGGGTTATCATCTGTTACTTCCCTTCTTTATTTTACTTTGATGCTCCAATTTGTCCCCTTCTGGCTGGTTTCTATGTATTTTAAATCTGCCCTGGCTGGTGTGGCTCAGTGGACTGAGCACTGGCCTACAAACTGAAAGGTCGCTGGTTTGATTCCAGGCCAGGGCACATGCCTGGGTTGTGGGCCAGGTCCCTGGTTGGGGGTGTGTGAGAGGCAAGCAGTAAATGGCTTCTCTCACACATCGATGTTTCCCTCCCTCTCTTTCTTCCTCCCTCCCCTCTCTCTCTAAAAATAAATAAATAAAATCTTTACATCTGCACCAATGTCTTTAGCATTTCATGACCACACTCCCCCCAACACGCCTCCACACTCAGCCATCAGGTTTTGCTCCAGACCACTCTTTGGTGGGCAGACTTCCCATCTCTGCCAGTGAGACCACTGGACGCTGGGCTGCCTACGGCCCTAAAACATTTACTATTTACTCAGCAACACCCCCTTCTCCCATCTACTTGCATGGGAAGGACGGAGGGGTGTCTTCTAATTAGGTACCTGGCGACCTGAGTGGAGGTCTCTCGCGTAGAAGATGAGGGACCACACTCTACACCATCCCCGGGCAAGCTCTGCTGGTCCTAGGATGGCCCCAGGGTCAGGCTCAGCTACAGAAGAGGGGAGGCTGGAGGTTTCAGGAATACCCTACGCTGGGGCACATGGGATGGTGGTGGTGGCAGGGCTCCACTGCAGTGGGGCGGCGGGGGGGCACAGAGCCATGTCCTCGCTGCCCCGTCCTCCTTGAGGCCGTAGCAGGGCCCCACACAGATCCCCACTGGTCTGCGTTTCCTCACATTTTGTTTCCAACTCAGACTCTGGGACTCAGCCTTAGTCAAAGGTAATTTAAATTATCTGCTTCTAATTGTTCTATCTGGCAGCTCTGCGCAACCATCAGAATTACCATATTTATGAATAGCTTGGCCTGGAAATTTTCTGCCGGGGAGAAAGTAGCCCTTGACTGCAGCCAGTGTCCTGGGCTTGCCTGAAGGTCCAGGGTCAGGGCTTGGCCTGACGGGAGGCCTCAGACGCTGCTGTGACAAGGGGCAGAACTCTCATCCGGGGGGGCAGGACAGCCGGCCAGACGGCCCGTCCATTTAGGCTCGCTGCTTGGGCACAGCTGCCCCGGCACACAAAGGGGCCTTGTTCGCACCCATCATGTGCCCCCAGTCCCACTCCCGACCTCTCTATGGACATGATTAGGTGTGGGAACTATTTTCCCAGGGGCTGCCTTTGACATTTGCCATTCATCTCAGAGGAGGCGCCTGGACCAAAAGGGTCTCCCCAGCCTCCCCCCAGCTGGCTCGCTGCAGCGGGATCAAGAGCTGGCAGCCCTGGTGCCCCTGCTAACCAGGCACAGGCTGTGGGTCAGCCTTGCCTTCCACACCAAAACGGGCAAGGCTGGTCTGGGGGCGGGGTCTGAGCGAACGGGAAGAAGATGGAGCCAGAGGCAGAACTTCACCCATGCACACATGAACACATCAAGAGCACATACATGCATGGACAAACACAGCAGAAACACACATGCATACACATGGCATAAACATACACACATGGTAGAAACATGCACAAATGCACATACAGTAGAAAACATGTCCAAACAGCAGCGCACATGTGTACACACACAAACAGCAGGAAGCACAGGAACACATGTACACGTACAACTGCACATATGCATGCATGCACAGCAGGACTACATGCACACACATACATGCAAACATATCCACACATGCACAAAAGGATGGAGTGATCCATACAGAGTGGTGAGGGGTACACAATCCCTTCTCTGAGGACACTGGCCCACACACATCTGTACACCTGCACTCATGCACTCGGCAGAGCTGCAGTCTCAGTGAAATACGGGGGCTTGATGTCCCCATCCCTTCCTGCTGTGGACTGCCCCCGGGCCAGGAAGGAGTGTCCCCCAGCCATCAGGAGGAGGCTGGGGAGATGGAGCTGGGTACAGGGCCGTGCTCCCCTCCTTGCGGACTCTGGCGCACTCTGGAATAACCATGGGGATGGAGCGCATAGTTGGAACTGTCCACCCAAACCGCAATTACGCAGCCCAGAGCTGGCCTGCAAGTTCACAGTGCCTGGGTTAACGGAAAGAGGCTCTTGTAAACATTACAGGGGAATTGCAACATCAGTCCTTTTAGAATCCCAAATGTGGAGTGGGAGTTACATGGCACGGAAGGGCCCTGGGCGCCTGAGCCTTTGGGGGGCAGCATCTCTGCAGACAGGCTGGTGGATGGCCCTTAGGTCCCTGGCTGGGCTGGCTGTCACCTGCAGTTACCTGTGACCACTGCGCTGCAGCATGGCCTGTAAATGAGAGGAGCCTAATGGGCAGAGAGGGCTGATAGTCTAGCAACCCTCCAGCCGAGCCCCCTCCATCAGGCAAACTTGGCCAGGCCTCTCCTTCCCCTCTGTATGAGGGGCTTGTGACCAACTAGCAGCCAGGTCACATGGATGTTGGTGCACCGCCCCCCGCCCCACCAATATGCATGTTCAGTCCCAGAATCTGTGAATGTGACTTAATAAGGAAAGGGCGCCTGCAAATCTGGTTGAGTTAAGGCTCTGGAGTGAGGAGATAATCCTGGAGTATCTAGGTGGGATCTAAATGCCTAGAGAACAGAGGAGGACAGACACACAGCGTGGGGGCTGTGTGACCACCAACACAGAGAATGGAACAATGTGGCCACAAGCGCAGGAATGCTCAAAGCCCCCAGGAGCTGGGTGTCAGGGGTCCTCAGAGGGAGCACAGACCTGGGGCACCCTGATTTGGGCCTCTCAGCCTCAAACCATGGGGTGTAAGTTTCTGTTGTTTAAGCCTCCAGTCTGTGGTCCTTTGTTGCGACCACCTTGGGACACTGATGGACACCTCAGAGCCACAGGGGCACTTTGTTCATGTTCCTCTGAAATGAAGGGGGACAGGACAGAGGGTATTTAGGCTGCTCAGAGAAGGGCTCACCCGATGCTTCTGCAAGGAAATTAATTGCAGATAATGAGTCACGACTTCTGAAATTTCCAAAAATATTTGTTATTCCTGGACTTGAGCCCTCTGTCCACTGACCAGAAAGCCAAAACAGCCACGCGCTAGCAGCTGGCCGCTGCTGCTCTGCTGTGGTCGGGCTCTGGAGGGGGGTCCTTGGGTGCCGGGACTCACCCGCGATGCCTGCCTGACTTCTGCGGACAGGCCTCCTTGTGGACTGGGTTGGGGCGGGGAGCTGGGCCAGGGAGCCCCGCCTCACTGTGAGCTCAGACTGTAAACTCAGGGCCCCCTGAGTCCCTGCCCTGGCAGGTGCCACTCCCTGTGCCTGCTTGTCCTTAAGGTGGGAGAAAACGGGCCCCAAAATGGAGCTACAACCTGGCTGAGGTCAAATGGCTGCTCCAGGGAAAGCAGCCACCTCCCACCCATAGGACGGCCTCCCCTGCAGAAAAGTCCAGGCCTGCCGGTGATGTCGGCCTCGCGCACAGACTGGAGGGGCTGCCACTAGTTAGAGGTGGGACTGAACTGCTATGCCCAGCCCTGTCCTGGGTGATGGAGTTCTACCGGGAACACGCATGCACATGTGCACATACACACACACCTGCACACACACAGCCACACATAAATACCTGCACACGTGCTCACGCTCAGCCACACTTGTACGTGCACATAGCTACACACATGCTGACACTCAATCACACGCCTGCAGGTGCACACACAGTCAGTGTGCCCACAGGTGGGAGTGAGTGGGGAGGACATTCCAGGCCAAGTGAGAAGAGCACAGGTATGCCAGGGGACAGCTGGGCAGGGGGGTGGCACGTGTCGGTTCTGCTTCGGGGGGACCCTGCACGCCCCAGACTGTCCAGACCGCTGACTCTCTGCTGCCAGCTGAGGTGGAGCTGGCTAAGTTCCTGCAGGAGAAAGATCAACCCTGAGTGCAGCTGATGACCCCCACATGCTGGGAGCTCCCTTCCCAGCAGCCCGCTGACCCCCGGTTTCTGGTTGGGTACCTGACCTTTCCCAGAGTCAGCAGAAAGACGGAAGGCTAAACAGTGTCATCCACTTCTCTTTTTCTAAAAAATCCTTTTGGCCAAAATAAATAGATGTCGATCAGCTGCCCAGTCACCCATAGAAACACTGGTCAGCTCAGAGGCAGAGGCAGGACAGCCAAATGGCAACAGAATTCGCAATGGCTCATGGTGCTGCCCAGATCGGGGGCTTTGCCCTATCAGTTCAGGACACTAACCCCATGTCTTCCCCCAAAGACAGTTCTGCATGGTCCCCTCCATGGGCTGTTTCCTTCAATGAGGGGCAGGTCAGGACAGCAGGGGACTCAGATTCACATCCCAACACTCAAGTGCGAACATGTCTATTCTCCCCACGCTGATACAGATGTGGGAAGCAATCTTAACCAAATCCCCAAAGGTTTCTCATGGAACCTGACACTAGGAAACAGTAAGTATGTGAGAAGATGCAAGACAGTCCTGAAAAATAATCCGAGAAGCCAACATGGTACTGAAGGAGGAGAAACAGGGTTGGAGGACTGACACTGTCTGACGCTGACCTACCGTGAAGCTACAGGATCCAGTCTGTGTGGTGCTGGTGGTAGGACAGACAGAGATCAACGGAACAGAACAGAGAGCCCAGAAATAGACCCACACAAATGCAATAACTGATCTTTGACAAGGGGCGAAGGCTATTCAGTGGAGCAAAGATGGTCTCTTGAACAAACGGTGCTGGAATACCTGGCATCCACGCACAAGGAAGAAAAATCTAGACACAGACCTCCTACCTTTGTAGGAATTAACTCAAAATGGGTCACAGACCTAAATGGAAAATGCGAAACTATAAAATTCCTAAAAGATAACATAGGAGAAAGCCTATATCACCTTGGATATGGTGAAGACTTTTTTAGATACTACACCAAAGGCACGGTCCATGACAGAATTGATAAATTGGACTTCATTTAATTTCATTAAAATTAAAAACTTCTCATCTCCTGGTTGAAGGTCGAGACGTCTCTCTTCCGACATGGATCAAGACAACTCTCCAAATACAATGAATCATAGACAAAGCCACACCAAATTCACAAAAGATCAATAGAAAATCCGCATCAAAGCATTCAACCAAAAACCTTACCCAGGTTATGCGACCAGCCAAAAGCATCCTTCAGAAATGGACATTGAAAAGTCTAGAGCCTGGATGTGGTTTCAGAATTGAAGAGCGAAACATCAAGTTCAGAAAAAATCAGAACCCGAGGAGACTTAGAAGCAAGCCAAGACCAAGGGCACCCTGTTGGAGAAAATTCAAACTAGAAAAGACAGGCGGGGTTGTGCCAGCTACACTTCCTCCCAATTATACATCCTCATCACGTCGTGGCCTGTGGACAACCCATACCCTGGGATTAATTCTGGAGAACGATATGCTAAGGCAGTTGGTGTTCCAGAGTCAAGAGTCCAAATTTGGTTTCAAAATCGAATATCTAGACTCCTTGTCCAGGGGCAAAAAGAGTCTCATGATGGCCCTGGCTGGTGTGTCTCTGTGGCTAGAGCGCTGGCCTGCAAACTGAAAGGCCACTGAATTGATTTCCCGTCGGGACACACACCTGGGTTGTGGGCCAGGTCCCTAGCTGGCGGCACATGAGAGGGAACTGATCCATGTATCTCTCGCACATTGACGTTTCTCTCCCTCTCTCTCTAACAAAACAAAAAAACGAAACAAAACGACACAACTTCATGAGCCTTTAGAACAGAAACCGCACACAAGGGCACCGATCTCATTAGGAACTGTTTTATTTCTCTGAAGCCAGAGCAGGATAAACCAAGAGACAAATCACGGTATTTGATGTCATTGCCCTGGGCTCCAAATCCCTCTCACTCTTGCTGGGAACATACCCTTCCTAACACACCTTCAGCTTCTCCAGAAGCTGAGCCTCGTGGAGACAGTAAACAGGGCTTCAGGAGGCAGACAGACACAAGGCAGCACACAGCCCCACCGAGACCGTGGCTCACAGTTTGCTCATGTCAAGGACCAAGAAAATAAACTTACTGGAATGACATGTGGACACGGACAACAGGGTGGGGCTGTCTCTGAGAGTGGGGAGGGGGGTGATAGGCGGAGGAGGGCAAAGGGGGATAAAGTGGGACAACTGTAGTAGAACAACAAGAAAATATTTATTACAACAAGAAAATAAACTTGTTCATATTATTTAAAAAAACAAAAAGCTCCCCTTCTTCAAAAGATACTGTCAAGAGAATGAGAAGACTAGCCATGGACTAGGAGAAAATGTCTGCAAAACATGTATCTGACAAAGGGCTGTGAATCCACAATACACAAGGGTGCTCGAAACCCAGCAAGGAGAAAATGAACAACCCAACTTAAAAAATGGACCAAAGACCTCAACAGTTGCCTCACCAAAGAAGATACAGATGGCAAATAAGCACATGAAAAGATGCTCCACATCCCATGTCCTCAGGGAAATGAAATAAAAAACCACAGCGAGATGCCACTGCGCACCTGTTAGAAGGGCCACAGTCCAGAGAACTGACACCAGCAAATGCTGGTGAGGACGTGGAGCAACGGGAACGCTCACTGGTGGCTGGCGAAACACAATGGAGCAGGGGCTGCTGTGGGAGACAGTTTAGTGGTTTCTTACAAAACCGAAAATACTCTTACCACGCAGGGTAGGGGAAAAGTAGGTTTACAGTTGTGAGTATGCAAAACACAGAGTTTATTCATGTACTATTATTTATTAATTATTGTATTGTTTTCTACATGAACAACTGTAAACCTGTTTTTGCCCCACCCTGTATTATCCAGCAATCACACTATTGGTATTTACTCAAAGGAGTTAAAAATGTATGCCCACACAAAAATCTACACGTGGATGATTATACCCAAAGCAATCTATGGATTCAGTAAAATCCCTATTAAAATGCCAATGGCATATTTCACAAACCTAGAACAAATGTTTCAGAAATTTATATGGAACCAAGAAAGATTCCGAATAGCCTCAGCAATCCTGAGAGTGAAGAACAAAGTTGGAGGGATCACAACACCTGACATCAAACTATATTACAAGGCCGCTGTAATCAAAACAGCCTGGCACTGGCATAAGAACAGACACATAGATCAATAGAACAGGAGAGAGAGCCCGGAAATAAACCCAATGTCTCTATGTTCAATTAATATGTGACAAAGGGGCATGATCATATGATGGAGTAAAAATAACCTCTTCAATAAATTGTGTTGGAAGAGCTGGACTGTTACATGCAAAAAAATGAAACTTTCACCATATACCAGAATAAATCAAAATGGGTGAAAGACTTAACTATAAGTCGTGACACCATAAAGGTCCTAGTAGATAACATAGGCAGTAATATTTCAAGAAGAAAAATATTTTTGCGGACATGTTTCCTAGGGCAAGGGAAATAAAGGGAAAAAAATAAACAAATGGAACTACATCAAATTGAAAAGCTTCTGCATGGCTAAAGAAAACATCATCAAAATAAAAAGGGAACCGGCTACATGGGAAAACATATGAGATCTGTCCAGAAGTTATCCAGCCATGTAATATGAAAAATAGAGACATTTATTGAAGAATATACAAGGTACAAGAAACATTGTACATAGGACGATGACACCATAGTCCCCTTCAAAGTAGGCACCTTGGGACCTCGCACAGTTCTCCCAACCACCATCAGCTGCCCCATCGTATTTTCCTGAATCTCATTGACAGTCTGAGATCTCTTCCCTTTCAAAGGCAATTTTAGTTTTGGGAAAAGCCAGAGGTTATAGGGTGCCAAACTGGGCCATAGGGGGCCTGAGTCACCTGAGTGATTTGATGTTTCACTAAAAAACTCTGCACTAGACACGATGCATGAGTGGGCGTGTTGTGGTGATGAAGCTTCCAATCACCAGCTGCCCATAGCTGCAGCCTTCCGGGTCGTCCAAATAGTTTCTGCAGATTAATGTTCAAGCTTAACACAAAATTTGATGCAGATAGTTCCTCTACTTGCTCAGCCATTTTGAATACGATAGCCACACAGCACACATACTCGACAGCATCTACCGCCCCCACAGACTAGTACAGTGAAGTCGTCATTGTTCACACATGTGCATTCCAGTCCACTCTCTTGGCTGCCTGGCTACACTGATGTTGCACAAATCATTCTCATTGTATTAATAATGGCTGGACTTTTTCCAAACAGACCTCAGTATTTGCCAAATGATACATGAGGCAAGGGTTTAATCTCCAAAATATATGAAGAATTCATATGACTCAACACCAGGAAGACAAACAATTCAATTAAAAAATGGGCAAAGGCCCTGAATAGACACTTCTCAAGGAGGACCTACAGATAGCCCACAGACATATGAAAAAATGCTCAAAATCACTAGCCATCAGAGAGATGCAAATTAACCCCACAATGAGACATTGTTACAGAAAATGGACTGTTTTGGGATCAAGATACTGCTACTGAAACAAACCCTCTTCCCCGGGGTCCCTCTGTCTTAAGTTTGTCTTTGCCCACTGCCAGGTGTTAGGAATTATGGTCCTCATAAAAGGAAAGGAACTATTTATTCAAAAGTTATATAGGTTTAGAGTAATGGCAGAATGTCACTGTTAAATCTCAAAGTCCCTTTAAAACACCCACCAACACACACAGTCCTGCCTTCCCCGCCTTTGTCCAGTCAGGCCAGTCAGGGGTACCGTCCTTCAGAAGAAAAAGAACAGAAGTCTGGAGCTCAGCTACGCAGGCCTCTCACAGACAGTTCCCAGCACCACCAGCTGCGTCGCCGCTATCTCCAGTTCCTAATCCAAAACCACATGGCACTGCTTTGTGGCTGGTCAGTGAGAGTCCTTTCACCCCTTTCCTTCTCACATGGTCTCGCATTGTTCCCCCATTCCTCATGGCTACCAGCCTTTCCTTTAAATCCCAGCCTGGAACCTCCTCCGTGACTCCACTTCTGACTCCTCCCACAATTCACTACACCTGCTAACACTCCCATATTCTCTGCCCTTCTTGGCTACCATAATTATTCTGGGCAGGTGTGGCCCCATGACACAGAGCAAACCATCTCCAAGCTCTTGCACAGGTGCTGTTAATTGTGGGTCAAAGTCACAACCATCTTCCTAGCTAACCTGCTATTACTGCTATGCAAAATAACAATTCTTGCATATGGGTAAGAAGCTAGCTTGCTGTTGATATGCACGGTAACTCTCAATGGCCCTGCTCCATGTCTCCCGCTCCCCAGCCAGGCTTGGGGAGGGGGGTGCCTCTTAGCCGACACCCCTTTACAATATTACCTCACACCTGTCAGAATGGCCATCATTAATCAATCAACAAACAATAAGTGCTGGTGAGGATGTGGAGAAAAAGGAACCCTAGTGCACTGTTGGTGGGAATGCAGACTGGTGCAGCCACTGTGGAGAACAGATGGAATTTCCTCAAAAAACTGAAAATGGAATTTGTCTTATGACCCAGCGATTCCACTACTGGGATTATACCCTAAGAATCCTGAAATACCAATTCGAAAGAACTTAGGCATCCCTATATTCATGGCAGCAAAATTTACAATAGCCAGGTGTTGGAAACAGCCTAAGTGCCCAGCAGTAGATGAATGGATTAAAAAACAGTGGTACGTTTACACAATGGAATACTATGCAGCAGAAAAAAAGAAGGAATTCTTACCTTTTGTGGCAGCGTGGTGGGAACTGGAGACTATCATGCTAAGTGAAGTAAGACGGTGGGTGAAAGACAGATACCATAGAACATCACTTATAAGAGGAATCTGATGAACAAAATAAACTAATGAGCAAAACAGAACCAGGGACATGGAAACATGGAACAGACTGACAGCTGCCAGAGGGCAGGGGGATGAGGAGGGGTGGTGGGAAGTAGGGGAAGGGACTAGACAAAAAAAGTGTATGAATGACCCCTGGACATGGACAACAGTGTGGGGGTTAACTGTGGGAGCAGGGGGTGGGCTGGGTGGAGGAGGACAAAGGGGGAAAATTGGGAGAACTGTCATAGAATAAATAAGAATTAAAAAAAAAAAGAATGAGCTGGATCCAGGGTCATGTCTACTCAGCTTTTATTTCCAAGGCCTGTGTGCGATGTCCAGCAAAATGCAAATCCTCAGTGAGGTTTCTCGAATGAATAAATAAGTGAATAAAAAATAAATAAAAATTAAAAATTGAAAGGGTGGCGACCGATAGGAGGCTAATGAACCCAATGGACGCCTCAAACTCATATAAACCAGGGAAAATACCAGCCGAGGGGGAAATGGACCTACTGGGGCACAGGCAGATACGGGCAGGTGGCAGTGCATGGTGGTGACCCGTCCTCAGGGCCCTCCTCCTATTTCTGTTACCCAAAGCAGGGCAGTGAGGTTTCAGGTCCTGTGCTCGAGGCCTCGCAGTCGTCAGCTCTACTGCATGGATCCTCTTTTCATTTTCATTGTGAAGCTGTTCTTGGCCCCGAGGGGCAGCTGTGGAGCCGGGCTGGCCCATGGATGGGGGTCTGCGCTCTCGCCCCAGTGCCCGTCCTCACCCCAGCGAGGCTCTGAGCAGGCTGGGCACCTCTGAATATGCAGACCTGGGAGCTGGGCGGGCTCACACACCTACCTGGTGTGCCCTCGGGGCTCTGACCAGCTCTAGAGAAGGCAGCCTGGGGAAAATACTGGCACGCACTGTGGAAGCCTCCTGATGTCCATCCTGGGCACTGAGTCCCTGGGTCCTGGATCAAAAGCAGAGTCTGGGTCAGCAGGTCTCGGTGAGGCCTGAGATGCTGCATTCCTACCCGGAGTCAGGGATGCCTGGGTTCGCCCTCGAAGACCACGTTTTCACCATTGTTTCTGAAGGTAAGAAGACACACCGCCAGAGGGGCCCTTTTACCAGCAGCTCCCATATGCTGCTCGTGCGCACGTGAAGTGGCCATTAGGGGAGAGCTTGTTTCCCAGGAGGGCCCCCTCCTCTCGTATCTTGGCATCGTAGAACCTAATTTTGCAGAGAGAGCAGGAAACTGTCCTGAGAAGAGGATGAGCCCCTAGCTCCCACCACGCTGGTCTTGGCCACAAATATAAACAGCAGGTTTTGTCCTCAAAACTCACCTCGTTTCACTTGCCTGGATTTCTATGAGTCCAAGAGGACAGGATTTAGACTGGTGCCAGCTCCGATTCCAAGCTCTGCCTCCCAGCAGGACCCAAGGTGGCAGGGTGTGTCCCCAGGTCAAACCACCCACCCTGACCTCACAGTGCCCTGGCCCTGGGGAAAACGGAGGAGACCCTGAGACACGGAGACATGGACGCAGAGGCCAAGACCTGGGCTGCCGGCTCAGAATCAAGGGTGTCCGGGCTGGGGGAGGGTGGAGAGGGCATCGGCATAAATGTGTGAGCATGTGCGAGTGAGCGTGTCAGTGTGTGTAAGGTAGTATTGTGTGAGTGTGTGGGTGCAGAAGGAAAATTAGGTGAAGCAAAAAAGACAGGAAATGGGTTTGAATCTTACTGGTAACAAAACCCTGTGAGGTGTCAGATCTGAGAGCCACCCCCTCCAAGACGCGGTCCTGCCTGGGTCCTTCATGAGTGCCCTGAGGGAATTTGGCTTTTTGTGACACTGGAGCGGGGGGACGATAGCAGCTACTGGACCCAACTCTGGCGCTGGTATTTAAGGTCTCCATTCAATGACATACTGAGAAATTTTATTTGTAATTGTCGGCACAAATGGTTTATAATCCTTTGTTTAAATTTTATGTATTTTAAAACTGCACTCTGAGAGTAAATAGGCTTCACCAGATGGCCAGAGGGACTGTGGTACATAAACCGGCTAAGAAACCCAGATGCGGCCCCGGTCGGGCCCGGACCATAGCCCAGATCCGCACCTGCCAGCTGCCAGGGCCTCCCTGTCTCCCCCTTTCCCACAGCCGCCACGAGGAAGGAAGCCGGTCCCGGTAGGTCTGGCCGGCCTCTGGCCTGGCTGCCCTGGTGCCCCGCTCGGGACCCTGCGTCAGCCCATCCTAAGGCCACGCCGGAAGGCTATTCTGGGAACTGGTGCTGAGGCACAGGGAGCTCCTTATAAGGCACCGTCCAGCAGCATGGTGCCATCTGAACCCACAGTCTGCCCTGCCACAGGCCCGCCCCGTCACAGGGCTGCCCCGGACCTGAGGGCTGCAGAGGGCACACTGTCCTCAGCCCACCTCACGCTGGGGTCCAAATTCTCTCCTGTCTCCCATGATATTCTCCTAAGATTTCAATGAATTAACCGGTCTCTTGGCCTTGGGGGCACTTTGGAAAGAAATGGGGAGCAAAGCTCTGGGCTGGCCTTTTACATCCTTATATGATGAGACGCCGGGTCCTGGCTGAGTCACTGGTGTTGAGCGGCTGGGCCGTGGGAGCCAGCGATTTGGATTATTTTTAGAGGCTCTTACCGGAACACCTGGGTTGGGCCCAAATAATACAAGCATTTTAGCCATTCAAAAAAAAAAAACAACTTTGTTTCAAGTCATTCAAAGGGGAGACAATCGGTGAGCTCAACGAGGCATTTCCTGAGACTAACGGGCCTACAGACCTACGCTTTCTCCTTACCCAGCCGTCCAGGGACCAAGGTGGACACAGCTCCTCCCAGACATGTCCCCAGGAGGACACACACCTGTTCTGAGCCTCCCCATCATTTCTGTTCCTCTTTCCACAAGGAATTGGGGGAAGGAGCAGACAGGAAACCAGGAGCACGTTTTAATCGTCTTCTCCAAGAGGGCTCATAGTTGGACCCCTGGCCCCGGCATTGGACCTGGCACGCAAGGGCATCCTGATAGCACTGGACGGGGAATGAACAAGCGAATGATCAAGCAGACTAAGTTCAAAACCCTTAGGATATGTAAAGCAGCTCTACAAACCAGCCCTCCCGTGTCACTCTTGGGCAGTGCCCAGCATGGTCCTTCGGTGGCCAAGATGTATGACATCTTGACCTCAGTGAAGGGAGGGTCATACCACCTCCCCAGGTGCCTCCTATGTGTTTCCACAAGGACCGAATGAGGCAGGCATTGGTAGGAAATCCCCAGGACACAATCAGGGACAAGGAACAGTTGGTGTTCCCCGCCTTTGCCACTGTGAAAAGCGTCGGCCCCCAATTTTAGGCTGAGTCCTCCGGATCCTGCCACGGTGGCACCTGGCTGGCCTGGTGGTGCATCCCAGGGGCCTGTCAGAAATGCCACCTCGGGACAACATGGTGCCTTCCCCTCCTACCAGCTCTGCCCTTGAAGACTTTGCTGGATGGCTACAGCAACAAGCCAGGTGGGGGATGCTTTGCTGCCTGCCCAGCCCCGTTCTATAGGCCTGTCCTCACTCACCTCCTGCTAAAGTCCCCTCTGAGTCAGTGCCTTTGACACATTCAGTGGCAGCTTCCCAGTAGATGGTGGCTCTTGAGAACCCCTGGGAACACTTCAGGGCACCTGGAGTTTACACCGAGTTCCCTGGTGTCCTGCTCTCTCCGTCCTCATTTACGTCCTACCTGCATAAGCTGACCCGCTTCCGACTCCTGCTTCCTTTCCTTCAAGAGCCAGCCATCCTCCCGCCTTCGCCCAGGGGCATCCCTGCTGGCAATACTCTCCCTCCAGGTGCCTACTTGGCTCCCTCCTGCCCAGCTGTAAGCCTCTTGACAAGGCTCATCACGACCCCCTGGGTCCCTGCATACTCTGATCCCCTAACTGCAGTTCTCTTTTTCACAGCACGTCACCTTTGAACACACGACAGGTATCACCTCCTTATGATATGTCACTCCTCGTTTGCTCCCTTGTGGAACGAGTGCGGCGCAGTGAGGAACTGTGTCTGCTTCGCTCCTGACGTGTCCCCAGTGCCAGGTAAACCCCCTCGGGTGAGTGAATGCCACGGTCGGGGTCTGCAAACTCGAGCTTCACCTCACCTGACTTCTCTGACTGACGGGGCAGGTTCTGGGAATTCCAGCGGCAGCTCCTCCTGCCGTGACTCACCCTCCCACCCTGGGCCTTCACGGTGTCAAAACCCCCTCGGCTTAATAAATGATATTCCAAAGATCTTGGCCCATGGGACAGCCTTTCAGCTTCTGCGCATTCCTGCCGCGTTACGTCTGTAAGGGAGCAGGCCAGCCCCAGCCTGTCATCCCGGGAAATCCTTGGCTGGCAGGCTCCGGGCGGCAGCGTCCCAGTCCGCAGTTCTGGTACGTGGTGGGAGCTCAGCCAGGATGACAGCTAGAGGCAGCCGTGGTGACAGGCTGGCCTGGCACGTGTTCACTTCTTTCCAGATGACCAGAGGGAAGAGACAGGAGGAGCAGTACCTGAGCCTCTGGCAGTCCAGCCCCCATCTCAGGAAGGTCACCTGCAAGCCGAGGTCCTGAATTTCTGCCCTGGAGGGTCCTCAAGCCACTGAGGGTGTCCCAACAGGGCCGCGGTGGCCCGGCCAGAGTCAACAGGGTCAGGAGCCCTCAGGAGCACGCAGCCACCTCTGTTCCTGCATCTCGGCCGCCCAAGCTTCCTTCCCCAGGGGCTGGCTTTGGTTGGGGTCCATGCGGCTACAGCGCCTTCTCACCTGCTCTTTGTAGGAACATTCCCACTCATTTTTCCCATGAACACAGCTTTGGGTACTGGTGCTGGGTCTACATTTCTCCCACCTCCATCTGGCTAGTCTCCGGGGCTCGATGGCTCCCAGGGTGTCCTTCATCCATCCCTGCCAGATCCTCCCTGTCCTCCCAGCCTCCACCCATCAGAAACAAGCTCCTCTCGCCCCTCCTCCGCACCCCAAACCTGCTCTTATCACGCTTGATTCATTGCTTTGCCACACCACTGAGCTCCGACCTCCTGCAGGCCAACCCTGCCCAGGGGCCAGGGGAGGCAGGGAACAGGGGGCCCACATGCAGGGGGTCCGGTGGTCCCAGGTACTCACTGGGGGGAGTTTTCATGGGGGGTGGGCAGTCAGGCAGGGAGAGCTCAGAGTCCGGGCACCAGCCTAGGCAGGGACACCAGGATAAGGTGACACTAGGGCAGGCACTGGAAGAATGAGTGGGGAGCGTCCTCATAGACTTTGGGACACAGCTCACCCAGGAGAGGGAAGGCACAGATCCCGGCGGGGTCCCTGGAAGCTGACCCCAAGGACCTTCCTCAGAGGGTGGCGCCCTGCGGAGGGTTTGAGCAGAGCTGAGACGTCTCCTGCCTTAAACAGTTCTCTGCCTTAACGGACATAGGCAAAGGCTCCCAGGGCAGCCCTGCGTGGAAAAACCAGGGAGCGGGGGAGGGGTGAGCATGAAGACAGTGGGGAGGCTGGCTCAGGAGAGAGGCACAGGGGGCTCGGACCCGGGCAGCGGCGGTGGGAATGAGGCCGTCGGATTCTGGAAAGATTTGGAGATCCAGCATGGGCGTTGCTGATGGATTGAATGGATGTACGAGGAGATTAGGGGGTGGGAAGAGGGAGAGAGGATGGGGCATGGGTAGCTGGAGACGGAGCTAAGATTAGATAAAGCTGAGACTGTCCCCTAAGATGGCCACTGGTCATGGCTGTCCTTTCGGGCTATTTTTGAATGACTGGGTTGCGGCCACCACGTCAGCTTGCCCCCAGGAGCCAGGAGGCTAAGTTGGCCTTGAACTTGGAAGGACTGGGCTGGTGTTGAAAAGGACTCTGTCCTCCACGGGGGCCTCGGTCCCAGAATGGCACACAAGGGGCTTTTGTTCTCCGGCCCAGGGCCCAGGAAGACCCCTCCTTTATCTGGGGGCCCACAGGGCTGCCTGGCAGGACAGGACATGTCTCTCTAGGACAAAGTGCAGGCTGATGGGGCCCCTCCCAAAATTGCTGCCGGACGGTCGGCCTGCCCGCCTTCCTCCCCAGAACCCGGCGGTGGAGGCCGTGCCTGTCTGACACCCTCTGCAAAGACTCTCAGCTTGGTCAGTAGGTGAGGTAACAGAAAAAGACGTTGCACGGGACACACGCGCGGACAGCTCAGAATACCCGCTGAAGAGGTCAGAGGTTACCCCCAACCCCCTGCAACCCTGCCCCACCCCTGAGATCCCCGGGGTGGGGGTGGGAGTTGTCAGGGCTTTGATTTTTCTCCCCTGTGCCTCTTTTACTTCCCAGTTGCCAGTATTTCCAAATTTTCTTCAAGACACACGCTGCGATTTGTAATAAATGCAGCACTAAAACATGGCTAGGCGGGTCTGCTCCTCCCGCCTGAACCCCAGGTCACAAGCATCTGCTGCCCTTGGTCCCACCTGGTTCTGTCAGTTCCGCTCAGAAATGCTACAGCTGCTGCTGTCAGGGCCCCGGGACCCCTGAGACCCCCACCTACAGCCCTCACTGGCCTTATTCAGAAGCTTCTCCCCAGACGCAGGTCATGCCCTCTCTCTTAGTCATCTCTGATGACTGCCATTGCTATGGGACAGTCCCACACTCTGTGGCTGGGCACTGAGGTCCCAGCTGCTCTTTCTTGCCCTCTCTTGTCTTTCCTGACCCCACCCCCACCCCCTGGCAGTAGTTGGCCGAAGAATGTGTGGATTGTGTTTACAGAGGGCTTCCTTACACTTTGCTGCCTGGCAAAATCAGTTCATCCTTCAAAGCCTGGTTTGCATGTCACTTCTTCCTGGAAGCCACCCCTGACTGCCTGGAAGAATATTAATCCTCCCCATCTAGGTGCCATGAAAGATGGAGGATTTAGAAGTCAAACAGCCAGGTTGGAGCCCCGCCCCACCATGTTCATGCAACAGTCCATGAGTGAAGTTGGGATGGGGAGCATGTGGGCCTTCCTTCCCAGCGTGCCACACAGAGGGGCAGATGCTACCTCACTGAGTTACTCAGTGAAACCACAAGGGGTGCTCCCTGGGGCATTGTGGGAGATGGAGGTGGGGGCCCTAGGTGATGGGTCAGCGTGAGAATGTTCAGGTGAGTCCTTGGGGCCAGGGCTAGGGTAAAGCAAGAGGAAGTGGGGGAAGGTGAGACCAGGAAATACCCTGAGGTGGAAAGAAATGTCTGTGGTCAGAAGACGGTCTTTGAGGCAGGAACACAGGGAGGGCCCAGAGACCGTGGGTCATGTCCTCACCAGGTGGGGAGCCAGAGGACGGATCCACATCCTTGGATGCAGATGGAGATGCACCTTGATGGCATGTGGGTGAGAATATATGAGGACCCAGATGGGGGTGCAGACGGCACTGTGGACGGCCATGCTTGGAGGCTGAGCTCCCAGGATGGAACCAGATACAAGCAGGAGGGAGGGGGTGTCTGGCACTCCTGGGGGCTCTGGTTCCAGGCATGTGGAAGTTCATGGCCCTCTAGGAAGAGGATCTGGGGAAAGATGGGGCGTTCGTTTTATTGCACATCCAGTGGGGTGTCTGGCCTGAGCTGACCTCTGAGCCTGGGACTCTAAGGGGATCCAGGCTGGGGAGATGACAGTGGACCTCAGTTTCTTCATCTGTGGAATACAGGTAATAATTAACTTTCTCTAAGGATGATCTGGTTACGCATGACGTGAGATACAGTTTCTGAACGCCTGTGGGCTCACAGCAGAAGCTCAACCCTTCTTAGCGCCTTCCCTGACCCCACAGACCAGACCACAGCACATCATGTCCACGTCTTGCACTGAGCCCGAGAGCCCCTCAAGGCTGCAGCTGGTCCCTGTGTCCTGAGACGCCAGCCCCAGTGAGGCTCCCTGTGCTGTGGGCACTGACGCCATCAAATGGCCATTGGCCCTGCAGACACTTCGAGCAGTGCAGACCACCTGGGCGTGGCCATAGTCCAGGAGAGGTGACTTTGGAGAGATGGTGTGTCTTCAAGAAACAGGAAAACAAAACCATGTCTTGCCGAAATACAAGGCCCTCTTCGATTTAAAGGATCTATGGTAACATGTAGGACCTATTGAGGTGTTTTGCTTCCGGAAGGACATACCCAATGTTAGAGAAAAAATTTACTCAAGGATGCAGGGACATCCGCAGTGAAGGATAATCACCCCATTGTTATGAAATGCCAGGGAGTAGGAAATATTTTCAGGTACAATTGGACAAATTACGGCTTGCAGCCCTTTGAAATATGACATCCTCTGGGATCCGTTTGAAATTGCCTCAGTCCACAGATGAGACGTGGGGTTCATGTCAAAGTTACTGTCCCCTGAAGCAAGAACAAGCTAACTACCCTCAAAAAGATATTGTTGCCCGAAACATGTGTTCGAAAACTTTTTAAAAATCTTTTTACTCCGAAATAGTTTTAGTCTTACAGAAGAGCTACAGAGATAGCAGAGTCCCCATCAACTCCCACCGCCTCCCCCCTACACAGACCCCTATGTGACTGCAACACATTGGTCAAAAATAGAAAACTGTCACCTGCACGTCACTATGAATAAACCGCAGCCTCTACTAAGATTTCACAAGTTTTTTGCCAGTGCCCTTTTCTGGTCCAGGATCTGGCCCAGGACCCCACACTGCACGAGCTGGCGGGTCCCCCGAGGCTCCTCCTGTGTGTGACGACAGCTCCTCCGTCACTCCCAGGCTTTCAGCGCCTCCCAAGGTCGGGCGGCCCTGGTCAGGTGCCGTGTCGCGCATCCACACCCTAGACTTGCCTGGCGTTGTCTCGCAATTAGAGGGGGCTTGTGGATATTTAGCAAGAGCACCGCAGAGGGGAGGAGGGGAGGTGCCTTTCCTGTCACACACACCAGGGGCTCGTGCAGGTGCCATTCCCTTCATCACTTGGGTAAGGTGGTGCTTCTTGGTTTCTCCACAAAGTGACCATTTTCCCCTTTCCTCACTTTTCTCATTTAGAAGCTGTCACTGTGTTCAGCCCACGATCCTGAGAGAGAAATTGGCTCTGGCTCCTGAAGGGAGAGTATCGACAAAGGTGTTAATATATGTCAAAACCACAAGAGTATTATAATTAAATGTTTGGGGAGGGTACGCTGAGGCTATGTAACGATGCTGTTTTTCCTTAAAGTCTCACCACTCATTTTTGTCTGCCGGGGTCAGACCGGCAGCGATTTCTGCTGAGGGTTTTGATACTGGTTTTCTGTTTCTCTTTGTACATTTATATTTGGCTTGCTTCTATAAGGAAGAAGAATTTCTTCTTTCTCCTCCATTCATTCATTCCATCATTACTTACATCAGTATGCACTTGTGGGTATTTATTTTTTCCTTTGAGTTGCCACCCGATAGTTCATTTGACCTTGTGAATAACTATCGTTTTTCTTCTAGTATTCCACAAATTCATCACAGTATAGATTTGCATAATCGCCACCACAGTCGGGACCCAGAACCACTGCGTCACCCCAAAACACTGCTCGTGCTTTCCCCCGTAGTCCCGTCCTCCTCCCACTCGTCACCCTGGCAAGTGCTGACGGGCTCCCTCACTGTAATGCAGACTTCTCAAGGATGAGAATCATGCAGTATGTACTTTTGCGTTTTTCATTCAGCAGAATGCCCTGGGCATCCATCCAGGCATGGTACGTGTTCCTTTTTATTACTGAGCAGTAGCCACGGTGCAGATGGACCACAGTGTGTTTCAGTCTCTGACTGCAGAAGGACTTGGGCTGTTTCGAGCCTGCAGCTACCGGCCCTGAAACTGCTGCGAACCTCCCCTCCAGGGTCCGTGTGTGCAGATGTGTGTGTGAGCTGAGTCTTCATCTCTCTCTGGGGCAGGATCCCAGGAGCGCAACTCTGGGTTGCATGGGAGTCGCGTGTTTGGTTTTCCAAGAAACTGCCAAACCGTTTCCTGGAGTGGCTGCATCCCGGTACATTTCGACCCTTGGCAAGCACACAACCCCTGTGCTTACGGGGGAGTCCCCTCCCACTGTGGGGGTGCTGATGCCCTCAGGAGCAGGCTGTTTTCACTTTAGACCCCTGCTGTTGGGCTACTCCACAGAAATGGGGAGATGGCCTCACAAGGACAAGACAGAAATGATCACGAACCAAGCTTCTCCTCCTTTTGGCTGGGCTGACGCCACTGGTGGGGATGGTGACTGAGCGGGGGCGTGGGGCCTTGGAAGCAGCCAAGCAGCAGCCCCCTCCCTGCCACGCCCTCTCGACGGCCGTGAGTAAATGAGTGAACAGCTGACCTGGACCTTAGGCGCAGTTTACAAATTGCTTTCACGGATGGGGTATTCCTGCCCGTCCCCCAAGTGCCTGAGCTCCTCCAAGAGGCCAGCTTCGCCCAAGCTCCCATCCCTGAGGGTCCTTCCCCATTGTGGCTGGGAAGGTGGGGACACCGGGGGACATAAGACATTAGGGTGAGGAGTCGCCTTCCATATAGACCTTTCCTGTGATTTGTTGGGTTAAATGAAGGAGAATGGCTGTGGGAAGCGGTGCTGGATGCCTCCTGGGCCGCATCCTTGCCCTGAGGTCCTGCGCCCTCTGGCCTGGCTGGGGTCGGGATGGAAAGTAGGGGACCGGCAGAGCGGGCCGAGAGGGGATGACCAGTTGCGTCATGGATGAAGGCCTCCGCAGAGCACTGGACTTCGGACTCCCGAAAGCAGCCCTTTGACCGTGCCTGTATGCTGTCCTCAGCCGCCCCACACTGGCAGTTCCCTCACCGAAGGCTCCTTGGATTATGTGAAGGCGCCTGGCTGACCTCTGACTTCTGACCACTGCATGCTCCCTGAAGATTCCACCGTGGGCACAGAGCCGCCTCCCTGCAGAGCCTAGGCCGTTAGGGCTCTTAGACAAAGCTCCCACCTACCTGGTGGTTTAATGATTTCCTAGCAAAGTTCGCCTCTGACGTTATTCAGAATAGAGCCAAGTACGCTGTTCAGCCTGGCTGCCCAGGGCTGTGACGGCGTTCGAAGGCAGCCAGGAGGTCCGTGCACGTTGGGGGTTTAAGGCAAGAAGGTGTCTCCTTAGGGGGGCTAGATTCACAACAAATGGGACTTTTAGGTCCTGGTCATGTTTGTAGTTTGGTCCAGACGAAGGTGTGACTCTGGTGGAAACATGGTATGAGGCTCACTGACATCTGATCTTCAGGCCCCAGGTCCCCAGCCATCCAACAGAAAAGAATCTGGACAACTGCAAATTAGCAGCCTTTGGAACTCATCAAAGCACCTGAAATCCGGCAGGAGGTTCCCACAGGTAAACCCGAGCAGTTGCCGCCTGGGCAGGGGCCACTGGACAGCACAAAAGGTGGAAAGAAGAGTCCACTAGAGATTGTTAACCAGCTGCCAAAGCCGCAGGTGTGGGGGAAGGCGGGGGAGAATGCAGAGATTGGGAGCGCCCACCTGCCAGAAAGACAGGGAGGAGGCCCCCAGGGAATTTCCCCCCGGTGCCAGCTGGGAGGGGATGCCCAGACCACTTTCCCATCATCCCCGAGAAGGCTAGGAGAGCGGCAGGTGGGGCAGGGACATGTGAAGGGGACAGCAGGGCTTGGAAAGGCCACAACTGAGACCAGGTTCCAGGTACCCCAGTCTGACGCAGATCCAAACGTCCAGAATGCCCCTCCCCCACCCAACCAAGGTGGTTGTGGCTGTGAGACAGGGCTACCCTTTCAGAGAATGAGGCCAGAGGCTAATGGGATGGGTAGAAGGGTCAACATAGGTACAGCACTTTCATAGGAAAATCCACCCAGACATCGGGACAGGGACCAAGGTCCCACTAGGTCTGTGCAGCTGATGGGGAACTCAAGAACTGGAAAATTTTAGTTTAAGGTAATAGTTAATAAGCCTGGTAGTGAATGCACATGTAAAAAGCTATTGTTTCAGGAACTGCAGGCACGGCCCGCCCTGACTTCGGGAGACCACAAGCGATTGGCCTTTGTGTTCTAGAAGACACCATGAGCAATCAAGATGGTATCCCAGCCACTGCGTTCCAGGGAGAGACAGTCCACCACCCAGAACACAGGATACAGGACATAAATAAAGAAAATCACCGGTCAGTGGATGAAAAGATGGTAGGGAAACTGCTGGACTGCAGCTTTGATCTGATTAACCTCTTTCCTGAATTCCAAATCCTTACCCACACTTTTCCCCCCTTGAATTCCAAATCTCTTACCCACATTTTTGCCCCCTTATTAAAAGGCTGACTTGAAAGGAAAGGGGAAACGGTCTGTTAGGGTACAAACCCACCACCTTCCCAGAGCGCCAGCCATCTGAATAAAGCACCCATAAAGATTCAACCCCTGTGTCTGCTCATTGGGTCTGGCAGGTGACAGGTAGCACGAACACCGGCTTTTCTGGTTTCACAGCCAGGCCAGGACGCCTCCCAGGGCCAGTGTTTCCCAAATGTGCCCCACAGAGATGGGTCTGGGACTCCGAGCCTGGACTGTAAGAATGTCCCTAACCCAGGGGGGAGGGCACACGGTGCGTGTGCATGGGTCCTCTCCAGTGGGCCAGGGAAGGGAGTGGGTGGTACCTTAGGTCTGGAGAGGTGGGTCTTGGAGGATCTCTGCTACACCATGTGGTATCAGGCTGGCATTCAGGAGGTAGACTCACCCCCAGGGGTGCAGTTGGGCCCTGCCTCAGAACTTCAGGTCCTTGAAATACAAAACGAGAACCTGGAACTTTAGCAAAGACCCACCTCCGACTGCAGGACATCAAGTGCCCTCTGGTCAGCTTTAAAATCTGCAAGGACGTCTTCATGGTTTTCTGACAAATTGCCCTGAGTACAAGGAATCCACTTGCCTCCCTTTGAGGCACAACGTTTAGATGGTTTTGTGGTTTTCACACCTGGGAGGAAGAAAGAGATCTCCAGGTGGTTTTCTTGTTCCAAAAAAGGGAAGCTCCCTGGCCACAGGTATGTCTGGAAACCCTGCTTCGGCACAGGCCCCCTGTGGAATTCACCGGGAACGCTCCCTGGGGACAGAGGAGAGCGAGAGCTGAGATCACCGCCTGCCGCCTGCCGCCTGCCTGCCCTGGGCGGAAACCCAGCCCACAGGCAGACATGGGCCAGCCCAGAGTCTCAGGGAGGCGGGGTGGCCTCCCCCCAACCACCAGCCCCAACCTGCCAGCCCCGTGAGTGAGTCACCTGGAATCCTGCAACCCGGTCAACCCTGGGGTGACATGCCCAGGGACAGCCTTCTGCAAACTCAGAGACGCCTGAGCCGGGAGCACTCAGCTCAGTGGATTCACGGCTAGGAAAGGTGACTGCAGGTATTATAAGGGGGGTCACTTTTTCTGCAGCAAAAGAGAACTAGCAAACCACTGATGGATGAGGTCACCCCAGACCTGGGCACAGGTCCCGTCGTAGTCCTTGCTCAGCCCTTGCCCACAGTTTTGTTGTAGGTTGCATTATGTCTGCCCAAAGAGATGTGTTGAAGTCCTAGCCTCTTTACCTGTGAATGTGGTCTTATTTGGACATAAAGCCTTGCAGATGTCACCAAGTTAAGATGAGTTTGCGAGGGTGGGCACTAACCCAATGTGACTCTGTCCTTGTACAAGGAAAACGCTGGACACAGAGGCACACCGGTGAAGATGAGGCAGAGATTAGAGGGTTGTGGCCACAGCCAAGGGATGCCTGGGGCCACCAGAGCTGGAAGATGTGGGAAGGATCCTGTCCTAGATCCCCCTGTGGGAGTGTGTCCCTATCGGTGGCTGGATCTTGGACTTCCGGCCATCAGACCCATTAGAGGATAAATCTCTGTTGTTTTAAGCCCCCAAGTTTGTGGTACTTTGTTGCAGTCACCCCAGGACACTTATACAGATTTTTTTCTATGCCTTTTGAGAGTAAATATGAAATCAAAGCCACCTTAAATGAGCAGCACTGTTGCTGGCTAAACTAACCTGTCCAAATCTTAGTAACTGGACAAGAAGAAAAGGAGTTAGTTCTCTCTGAGCACTGTTAGAAGCTTGCAACTTTTAGAGACTAAGCTTCTTTTAAGCGATGATGGTTTGTTTTCACTCAATGTTCAGGATGTCTCCATTTGACCAGTGTGAGTGCCTTGGACAGGTGCCACCTCCCCGCCTGCTTGAACGTGGGGGGATCCTGTACCAGGCACATTTCCAGGTCCCCTCAACAACTCTGCTCCTAGCACACCAGGGACAGATCATAAGCCTGATTCTGAACTCATGAGGATACCCCAAGCTGTCTAAATGTAGCCACAACATCGTATGTTACAGGGATTTGAGTTCAAATTCTCAAATGACCCACAGCTGGAGTCTTACGTCTCCTGATTGTTAGGGTGGTGGGTGACGTGGGCTGTGAAAGCATTCACAAAGGGAAGCAAGTGCACAGAGTAAAGTTTTTTTATTCCCTCTCCAAGAGGGGAGAGGGGCTTGGTGTGGACAGGCACACCAGCCCCGAGGGGTTAGAGCTTTGAGCTCGTATCAGGTAATTGGGGTAGTTGTAGAGCGGGATGTTTCTGTTGGTCTCGTATAGGCGGTAGCTTGTTCTGACGTTAACTTTGGGTATAGGGTCCTGTCCTTGCAGTCCTCGCGGTCCTTGTGGCCTGGCATGTCCTCTTTCATAAGGAGCCTCTGCACCTTCAGGGTGCTTCCAGTCATTTTCTAGTCCTGAGGGTAGAGGCCCATAAAACAATGAGGGTCAGTCATGCTTTACGGGGTCCAGCCAGCTCTGGGAAAGGGAACCTGAAGAGGGGGCTCCGGTCCTGTTACTGACGAGTAAGTTCATGATGCTACAATTATTTTTCCAACTAAAAACCTTGATCCAGCTGAGCATGATTGCATGTCAGTTCTTTCGTCGACAGTACAGAGGAGTCTAAAACAATACAAATATTAATGCTAACATGAACATAGTGCACAGACAATGAGACTCGATATGACAGCTATGCATTATATGATCCGCTGTTGAGTAGATTTAATACTATACAGTCAAATTGGCTTGCGTGTGCATGATGTTTTTGTGACTATGATAGTATCAGCCCTTCTGTGGTTTGAGCATCTGTCCGATGATTAAATGTTGCATTTGAAGGTGCTGGTGTTTTGGTAACGAGAGCTTCTGCAAGGAGCAGCTTTCATTCCTGAGCCCTCCCTCCCTGGGGTGGGGGGGCTCTGTCTTGTCCCACTATGATACAGGAGGCTCACCACGCCTTTAGAGTCCTAGGTGGGACTCCCAGGGCCTCAGGATGACCCCCTCTTGTTCACAGGTACAGAGGCCACGCATACCAAGTTTACATTGAAAGTTTAGTGGTATTGTGGGACTATACATGTGTCTTTATACTCTTAAAAGGAGGTAACACACAGGGGGTTACCAACGGGGAGCAATAAACAGGGACCAAGAAACTGTGTCTATTCTTTCCTGTTTTTGTTTTAATATAAAAACCTTTAAATTTATTGCTCTGACTTTTCTCATTCATCACCCTTTTCCTTCTCAGCCTCCTTGAGCTGTTTTCTTACTAATGTTCATATGTTATGTTATACACATTTGGTCATATAGTACGTTTAAATGACACCAGAAAGTGGTCAATACGCCTCAGTTTAAAACATAACTACATCCCATTTAAACACATTTATGGATGACACCTTAGACATCGGTCGTGTTGCCACTTTGTTCCCAGTTTCGGAAAAGGCCCGGTGGCTAATGTATTGACAGGAGGAATGAGGCGTGGTCCCCTCTGGACCATGCGGTGGCGCCCAGCCCTTTCCCTGCGTTTTGCCCAGAAGTCTTGGGATTGGAGTCCTAGTAGACGGTGGGAGGTGGTTATCCCTGCGAGCATGACTTAAAACAACACAGCCGCCTGAGAAGATAGGAGACTTCTTTATCTCTGGAATGGCCAGGGTGGGCCCTGCGTTTCAATAGAATGTTAAAGATCAACACAACCCAGGATTTGTCAGGAATTTGTCTTTTGTTTCTGAAAAATTTGATGTTAATTTCTAATTTTTTAAAGGAATTCAGGTATTTGTTTCTTAATGTTGTGCAAAGGTCACCTGAGAATGTAAAGGACCCTAAGGAAATGAGGTCAAAAACAATGCAATCCTCATTAATATCACTAGAGAATTTACCTTTAAACTTCACCCTGAACATTCATGTTATGGACTGAAAAATCTGTGTCCCCCTCCTAATTTCTGTGTTGAATGCTAACCCCCAAGGTTATGCTGTTGGGGAAGAGTTTTGGGGAGGCCACCCCAGGATCGGGTTAGTGCCCGGATCAGAGACCCCGGTGAGCTCCTGCTCCTTCCCCGCAAGAGGACGCAGGGCGAGAGTCCTGCTTGACAGTGCAGGCACCCTGACCCCAGACTTCCGGCCTGCAGAACCGTGAGCAACAAATTTCTGCTTGATAAACCACCCTGTGTGCGGCATTTTGTTCTAGCAACCCAAAGAGAGTGAGAGCATTCAGGTGAAACAATTTTATAGGTCTTTAAAATACTATAACATCATCTGTGCTCTTAGGAATTCCTATTTGCCAACTAAATAAAACAGAGCAGTTATGTATGTTACTAGTCATTTACCAATGCTTAATTTGTAACATCAGTTAATGAAGTGATCAAACAGAAAATGACTAAAATACCAGTCTTCTAATACAGTATCGTACACTTCAAAAGCTGATAAGAAAGACTCCAAATTTGACATCTAAATTGATTAACATTATTGGGAGAAATGTGTAGAGTTTAGTAAAGAAGGAGACTGTGGCTTGGCTTCCTTTAAAATAATTTTTAATTAGTAGACTTTACTTTTCCGAGTAGTTTTAGGTTTATCGAAAAGTTGTTCCCTTGTGCCCCTACCCCACACATTCGCTTCCACTCTCACGAACACAGGTGCACTCATTGCTACATTGTTACAATTGAGAGTCACATCGATACATTGTTATAAAGCTAAAATCCATGGTTTACAGTCGGGTTCACTCTGGGTCAAACATTCTCTGGGTTTTGACAAATGTGTAATGACAGGTGTCCACTAGTTTGGCTCCTTCTTACTAGGTTAAAAATTAATGCGGGCCTTCCAGGGATTTAAATGTGGTGGTAATCATTTTTCTTATATATTTTCCTTTTGAAAATACTGGCCTTGGAAGAAAGTGTTTTAATAGCTAGCCACTGTTCTGCATCTTGGCCCAGATCCAGAAGCCTGTTATCTTATCTATTTCCTGGCGCACTGCCAATTTTCAGACGCGCCGCTCTGAAGTCATTTTTCCTTCTGAGTGTATGTTTATACTCAAAACAGAATCTTTGATTCAGAATACAATTCAGTTTCAGGAGAATATTTTGGTTTTACTTGTTGGAACTCACATGAGAGCTGATGAAACTTACAACCTCTTCTTTTATAAACATTCAGGCACCCATTAATCCATTTGTTCACTCATTTATTCATGTTTTTCTGCCAGGAGTCCATCAATCTCTCAAACTGAGGTCTCAACATGATTTCTTCCTCTTAGAAAGCCCCCGCTTTGTGGAAACAAACCGAAGTCGAGATAAGTTCAGCACGCTTCTCAGACCCTTGGTTACACCTGTCCCCGCCGCCTGTGGTTTCGGAAACCCCAGGACAGAGGAGGGAGAGGAAGAGGGAAAGGAAGGGAGAAATCAACAATCGGGAATTCCCTTTCGTCAGAGGGATTGATTGCGCTATTGTCCCTGGAAATTTATTTTTAGCTCTTAGAAGGTGATGTTTTATATGACTGCGAATACCAAAATTATAAAATGTGCAAACTTGTGTAAGTGCAAATTCCTACACTGTTATTGACAACATTGCCCCTGAAAATCACAAGTGACATGGTTGTGCACCTCATTCACGCAGAAATTCGCAGTCTGGTGCTCCCAGTGCACCCGAGGTTGACAGAAAAAATAGTTTATCACAGAAATAATTTTCTTTTAACTGTTCAGTGCATCTGGAGCAGCCCCTATGCTGGGGATGGGGCAGATGCTTTTGTTGTCCGAGGACTCCTGGGAATGACACTGGGCTGGCCCTTGTGGTAGCTTCCCTAGAGGAGGCTCGTGTCTGATCCAGCGTTTACCCCTGGTAACATTTCCCCAGAGCACAGCCACCAGATGCCAAGGTTTGCCCTGGAACCCTTGACCTGGCAGCAGCACAGTGAGGGGACAGGCCTGGTCACACTCACCCCACCTCTCGCTCTGCTCCCGGGGACCTGGCACGTTTAATCTTTGGGGAGGGACGGAGATGGCACTTGAAGATGGCCTTGCAGGCAGACCCCTTGGGAGCACATGCTGGGATTATCCAAACCTCCCAGGGCTGTTGACATCTAACAGATTCTCAGCTCATACCTAAGAGCAGAACACACACTCCAGCAAGCCGTTCTGGAGCACACGCACGCGTGCACACGTGTGCACACGCTGTGCCACCTGCCTCGAAATGACTGTAGCACATTCACAGAGCACACATGCAAACTCGGCCCCTCCCTCTTTAAGCCTTTAAGCTCAATTTGTTTTCTGTCATCAGCAGATGCGTGTTTTATTCAACTTCTCTTTTACACGGTTTTGCAGGTTTTGCAACAGCAAGCATAATAGGAATTTGGTTGTGTACATGGAAAATCCAAAGGAATCTGCAGATAAACAAAAAGGATTACAAGTGAAGTTAGTGCAGCCAGGCATTGGGGGGGAGGGTGTGTGTGAGAAAAATATTCTGTTGTTGGTTGTAATGATGGTGAATAAGCTAAAAAACCCCCACTGAATTGTACACTTTAAATAAGTGAACTCTGTAGCTTGTTAATTATACCTCAATAAAATTATTACTTTTAGAAAGTGAATTTAATAGGGACACCAGATACACAATAGCATAATCAAAAGTCAATTGCATTTATATAGACCTGCAACAAATAATTAGAGAATGGGAATTTTAAAATGACAGCACTTTCATAGCATCAGAAATCTCAACTGCCCAGTAATAAATTTAACAGAAAATTCTGACCACTCCAAAACATTTATTAAGGTAGGTCAAGGAAAACCTAACTAAATGCAGGGAGATGACATTCGTGGATTAAAAGACAAATGTTATAAAGACAAAAATTGATCTCACATTTAAGGTAATCCCAACAGGTGTGCATGTGTTCGAATGGTGGTAGGAAGGTTGCCCAGCTAATTGTAAAGTTTATGTAGAATGCATAAAGGGACAGGCATAGCTGAGACAACTTTGCCACTAAGGGGACCAAAACATGGTGGCCCACGTGGGGCCAGACCAGGTGGGCCTGGGACAAAACTGACAGAACACGTCTCAGGGCAGCTCTGCACCCGGGCCTTTCAAACTTCGAGGAAAGCTTAGCTGCTAAAAAAGTAAAAGTAACTCAGCAAACTTCTCTGAATGAAGGTTAAAGACCTCCAGCCTGAGCTTGGGTTGCTGAAGCCTCATGCCAGGTATGCATTCAGCTCTCGTTCGGGGCTACCCTCCCTACCTGCAGCACGGCTGGGAGACAGTGTTGAGGACACAGAGGAGATCCCCATTTTCTTCCCTGGACCAGGGACCTGAGTGGGGAGTCCCTGCTTTCAGGGTACCATTGGTCTGTGTGTGACCTTGACAGGCCAGTTACCTTTCTGCACCCCACCCCACATGTGTCTGGAGTCAACCTGGGCCCATGGTTTCCAGGGAAAAAAGGGATCAGATGGAGCAGCGTGGCGCACCCTTCCTGTGGGGCAGGAGGGCTCCGGCTTCCTTCCTCTCACACCGGTGACCCAGGGGCAAAACCTGGAAAGTCTGACCAGCTCCCATGGCCGAACTTTTTCCAAACATCGGGAAGCTTCTGCCTGGTCCCGCTCACCAGCATCTGGGACCCATTTCCTGCTGATCCCAGCGTGCACACCCTGGGCCGGGGCCAGTTGGCTGATCTGGGAGCCCCTCGCTATCGGCCCACCAGAAACTCCCAAAGCCAGGTGCCACTTGCTCCCCAAAGTGGCCACCACCGTGCTGGGGGCCTGGAACACTGAGGGGCCAAAGTAGAAGGGTCTGTGCAGGGGAGATGCCAGAAATGGACACACCAGAGTCTCCTGCTGCAGGTGGGGCCTCTCGCCGGAGAAGAGGTTGGGCGCTGAGACTGGGCAGCCATCCGATCCTGCACCTGGGCTCTGCTGTCCTGCTCTCTGTCGCCTCAGCATTCCTCCTGACACTTGGCCCCACTCACCAGCTCCTGGCTCTCAGCTTCACCGCTCTGCCCTGGTGCTTGGTGGAGCTCCACCTGACCACGTGCAGCACTTGTTAGGGCCCTATGTCGTCATGGCGCTCCTGCCCACGGGGCCTCCTCGTGGACAGCTGGGGCAGCTGCCGGTGGGTGACCCACAACCAGGGTGGCCCAAGGGAAAGTCTCCCCCAGGAGGGGTAGGTGGGGGCAACATGAGGGGAGGCCCAGCCTCCTGTGTTTCCCCCACTGGGGCTGTTTCTTCACCTGTGTCCTTTACACATAGAGTCACACAGTTTACACACATGTACACAGGCCTACACACGTACAGATGCTGTCACGGTCTGGGTTGCATTCCCCCCAAAGTCACATGTTGAAGTCCAGACCCCCAGCACTTCAGAATGTGACCTTATTTAAACAAAGGGTCTTTACAGAGTGTTTCAGTGTCCTGGGGCAGGTGTTTCAAATACCGGGCTGGGGGCTCCAACGACAGACATTCCCCCTCTCCCACTGGGGTGGGCCGGGAGTCCAAGATCAAGGAGTCACAGGGCCGGTTCCTTTGGAGGCCTCTGTCCACAGTGGGTCAATGTCATCTTCTCCCCGGGTCCTCACATGGTCGTTTCTCTCTGTGCATCTGTGTCCTTTTCTCTTCTTATAAGGTCCCCAGTCAGGTTTGATCAGGCGGAACCCTGTGACCTCCTAGTGACCTCATTTTTAGCTTAATCACCTCTCTAAAAGCCCTATCTCCAAATACAGTCACATTCTGAGGTGCTGGGGGTTAGGACTCCAACACATAACTCAGTCCATAATTGAGTTAATGTGACATCATCAGGGTGATCCCAATCCAATGTGACTCATGTCTTTATAAAAAGGGGACATTTGGGCACAGACATACACACAGGAGGCAGAGATCGGGGTGGTACTTCTGCAAGCCGAGGAACCCAAGGGTTTCCCAGGAGCTATGAGAAAGGCCTAGCTCAGAGCCTCCCTCACAGCCTCGGACTCAGTCCTGCTGGTGCCTTCACCCGAGACTCCTGGCCTCCAGGACTTTGAGGGAATAAGTGTCTGTCACGTATGCCTCCCTGTTTGTAGTGCTTTGCTGCAGAAGCTCTAGCAAAATGATACACACATACTCACACATGAGCACACATGTGCGCATGCACACAGGTACACAAACGTACACACACAGATACACATGTACACATGCACGGCGATGCACATGCATGTTCACATACACATACACACAGGCACATATGCGAAAAATTAAGGAATGCAGCCAAAGAAGTGCTTTGGGAGAAATCCACAGCTTTCAATGATTTCATTAAAAGCCCAAAAAGTCTTATCAATTATCTAAGTTTTCACCATCAGAGGCTAGAAAAAGACAGGTGAATTAAATTCAAAAAATTAAAAAGAAATAAAATTAATAGGAAAAATTAATGAAATAGTTAACAAACAATAGAAAAATTAACAAAGCAAAACAAACCTTTTTGAAAATTATAAAAATGGATAACTTTCGTGCAAGATGGACCAAAAAAAAAGAAAGAAATCAAAAAAGACTGAAAGAAAGAATATTAATACAGATTCTTCAGAAAATAAAAGGGGAATAAAGAAATAATATAAGCAACTTGATGTCAATAAACTCAACAACTTAGGTGACATGAATTCCTGAAAAACACAAGTTACCAAAACTAAGAAAAATTAAATATAAAACCTGAATAACTCTATGTCTGCTTTTTTTAAATTGAAGTCAATATCAAAACTCTTTCTATGGAAAAAATAAATACTGTCTGGATGGTTTCACTGCTGAGTTATATCAAAGACTTAGGAAAGGAATATTACTGATCTTATAAAAACTCATTCAGGAGATAGAGAGGTAACAATTCCCAACTCATTTTGTGAGGTTGGCACAACTATGATATAACAACTGACCAAAGACACTGTAACAAAAGAAATTCAGACAGTAGGACTGCATGAGCATAGACACAAAACATCTAACAAAGTATTAGCCAATCAAATTCAGCATATATAATGAGGAAAAGGTACATGGTGTGACCAAGTACCATTCAGCCCAGAATGCAAGATTTGTTTAATATTTAAAAATCAATCAGTATAATTCACCATATTAGCAGAATAAAGGAATAAAACATACAATCACCTCAATAAATGCAGAAAAGTCATTGAACAAAAATTCAACACCCATTTATGAAAAAACTCTAAACAAACTAAGAATAAAATGGGTCTTTGTCTTTTGGCATGTGCTATCTATGAACTGTCTAGAGTCAAAATCACATTTCGTAGTGAGGTAGGGAGAATTTAGCCCCTATATTTGGGAACAAGGTAAACTGTCTGCTCTGGCTACGTCTGTTTAGCACAGCACTGAAGACTGTAGCCAATGTAATAAGGCAAGACCAGTAAACCAGAGGCATACAATGTGCAAAGCATGCCTGGTACTAAGAGATGCCTTTCACCCAGACCCACACTCTGTTCTCAGCTCTGGGTTGGGGGCTCTGGGACTGCAAACATTTCTACTTTACCCTTTGGCTCCCTCTCACACTCCACACACTCATACTCTCTAGTGGTTGCTAGAGAGAGACGATTGCAACCCAAAGGGACAGAAAGGCTACGCAATGGAAGCGGACGTGGCGATTACATTTAGAATGTGTTCCTAGACAGCACCCTTGATGGGAGGGAGCACTACTGGAACAGCTGACAAAATTTTAATGTGAACTGTCAATTAGATCATTGTATTATATTATTTGATAATTGCACAAATATTTGTAGGAGAATGTCTATGTCCATAGGATATGCACCCTGAAGTGTTTAGGGGTAAAGGGACGTGATATCTCCTTCCCATATTCCATTGGCTCTAAAACACTTCAGAGAGAGTAAGAGGGAGAGAGATAAAGGAAATGGCCCAAACTGCAGAGAATTAGTAAGTCAGAGTAAAGGTTTCACAGAAAGTTTCCTCTTTACTTTTGCAACTTCATATTACTTTAAGTTTGAAATTGTTGCAAAATAGAACACTAAAAAAATAAAAAAGAACAGTTAAGTCAGAACAAAATCAGCTGTTTGTTTCGAAAGGAAGTGGCCATAAGACTCCAAGTTTATGAAGCTGTTTTGCTCTCAAACGTGCTGGTGCAGCACATTTCAAAGCTGACCTTTGCCCCCTGCAGTTGCATTTTTTCCAATCAAATGTTCTCATGGAACAAGAATGTTTAGTTTTCATTTTGCTCCCACTGTTAGCGATGCTTTCCTGACGAGCATGCGTGCACACCCACCACCTGTTTCTGCTCACGGAATTAAGATCACTCACTTGCATAAGGCACAGGCCAGGCATGGCACTGGGCACGGGCTCATCGTGAGGGGCACGGATTAGCTCTGGAGCTTCGCAGCAACTCCAGGCTGCTGGGCGGAGGGGCCTGATTTATCTCTTGTCAAACACAGAAGTAGGCCAGATCACCTGGTCCTGCCGTTCTCAAGCTTTGAAATCTGTTAGGTGCACAGCAGCAATGGTGTAAGTGAAGGCCAAGATGCAAGTCAGAGAAGAAGCCAGCTCTAGCTGAACAGGGACCTGACCTGAGCTCGTCATGGCTTCGTGGTGCCTCGCTAGAGCCCTAGGAGGGGGCCACATGGGTGGCAGTGGACAAGTCCAGACCCCCAGGAGTGTTAAGTATCACAAAGTGATACCACCTTTGCCCAGGGCAACTGATAAGTGTTGCCAGTGGGTGAGGCTTGGAGAGCAGGGAGACAGCCTGCTCTGAGCAGTCAGCGTGTTGATGGGTGACGACTGCTTCTCACCCGGCCCCGAGTCACCTTTCCCGTATACCGAGATCAGCGAGTGCCTCCCGCCAGGTCTGACCTGTGGCGACAATAACTGTCTAGGCTCTCAGTGACCAGGGTCACTTCCCCATTATCCCTGAGGAAGACCAGGACCTGGATTTACAACCAGTTCCAGGACTGAGATGGGTGCTAGAATCAGAGCCAGGATCCACAAGTGGCCGTTCCTTCGCATTTCTTAGTATACAGGACACTACTGGCCACTGGGTACAGGACTGGACACCTGCTTCACTGGTGAGGGAGGGGATTAACTGGTGTGGGTGTGTCAGGGAGCCCGTAGTTAGCACTGTCTGGGTGCCAGTTCTAAGTGCTGACTCATCCTCACAGAAGCTCATTAACAGAGGGGAAGTGGGTCACAGGGAGACCACCCAGATGGGCAGCACAGAGCCTGGAATTGAAGCCCTAATCTACCAGGCATCTAGCTGCCCACAAGGGCCACAAAGAAGGACCATCTTGGAGAGCCGGCCTGGGGGTCCGGGCTGTTGGGGACCTGAGGCGGCCAGGAATAAGGAGCTGATGGGTGGAAAGGAAGACATGCTGCATCTGGGGGCGGGGGCGCCGAGCTCACACAACCTGGTGGGCAGGACCAAACCCTCTGGGAGTCCAGGCCCCAGGAGGCCCCTTCCTTAGCTCTGCAGTTAAACCCTGGTCCTGTTCCCTCCTGCTCTGCCCAGGAGCCCTGCAAGCTCCACCTCACACTGCCTCCCTCGCACAAGCCAGAAAATGGAGCGGAACAAACAGACCCTACCCGCAATTGCAATCATCAGCATAACATTAAGAGCGTGTGATTCGCAATGTGTGTGGTCCAATAAAAGGAGACTTTCTAATTGCATTACTAGCTTTACAAGAAGATTTCGGCCACTTGGGGGGTGGGGTAACGGACTGGTCACTAAGTTCTCACTCCTCTGTCCAC